>OX596006.1:31324349-31391106 GCA_951394115.2 Drosophila phalerata | reverse complement strand
CGAGTCGTTTTCTTCGTTATGGTATTAACTTTATTGTTGTAGCCAATGGCGGAAGGAAGGTGTGTTTATCTCAGTGTGTGTGTGTGTGTGTGTGTGTCTGCAGGTTGGTGTGTCAAGGTCATTAGTGACATTCTAACAGCCTTTTCGCTTAGCCTTGCCTTTTGCCACCTACACGCACAGGTTTCGACCATTTGGCCAATGGCCCCTGCTGAGCAGCTGTTCATGTTCAGGTTGTTGTTGTGCTCACTGTTGTTGTTGTTGTTGTTGTTGTTGTGGCTGGTTGTTGTTGTTGCTGTTGATTGCCCGCTGGCTTGACATCATTTCTGTCATGTTGCCCCGTTGTTGATGTTGCTTCTTGCTGCTTTCGCTTTGCATGTCACTTGACCGTCTTGGTTAAGTTAACACGTCTTCGTTTTGGTCTTGGTTAGCCCGACTTGGCACGACTTGGTTCTTGGGCACTCTGGCTTTGGTTTTCAGGCCGTTTGCCATTTGTGATACCCTTAAAATAGGCATCATAAGGGTATGTTGTATACCACATTTTTGTTTCATGAGTACATATAAAAATTAATTACTGTTTTGAAACATTTTGTCCCTTACTAAAATTTTGGGAAATCTACAAACAAATGTAAAGCTTTATTAAGAAAAAAAAATGTGGAATACAGTAGAAAAATGTACTAAAATTTTTAGTGAATAGAGTGTATTAAATTGTTTTAGATTTATCATGATTTATCTCCACGCATATTTCACGATTTTAATATAAATAAGTTGTATGATCGATAGTTTTCTGTAATTTTCTCTGGTATAATCGATTTTTTTCTCAGAAGCTTGTTTTAGTCTGCTGATTAAGCATATCATTAACTTTTGCATATTTAAGATTAAGTCCGATAGGAGAATAAACACAGAAGAATACAGGGTATTGTCAAGTCGAGCCCCAACTCAAAGCTAGATCATTCTAACTTGTTTTTATTTCATTTTTTTTTTCTAAGCCCGTCAAAAACACAGCCAAACGCGCGTTAAAGGAAGACAAGCAAAGCGGGAGTAAGAAAGAGAGAGATGGAGAGAAAAGAAATCGTAAAATCTGAAAAAAGTGTCGATTGGCGATGGCGTCATTAACAACGTCGACGTCGTCGTCGTCGTCGTCGTCGTGGCACAGTTTTGGCCAAAATGCTGCACTTGCTTGACGCTTTTGTTATCGTTTGTTTTTATTTAAGCTGCGACTTTAGTTAATGGGTTAAGCAGGCAGCGCCACCTGTCGGTAGAAAGTTCAATGCGCTCTTTATCGGGATGTGGACGTGGATGCAGTTGAGATCACTAGAAAGTGAAATAACGTTGCAGAATTCGGAACTTCGAATGCGACTGCGACACACACGTTATTTTTGTTGTTTCTGTATTGTTGCTTTTGTTGTTGTTGTTGTTGTTGTATTTTCTATTTTCAAGTATCGCGCTCCATCGCAAATGTTGCCCAGCAACTTTCTATGAAAAAATTCACTTTTTCCTCAAGTGTTTGGGACGTCGCTTGACGACGTTATTGCCAGGCCCAAGCAGGCTTTTGTAGTTAAGCCTATTTTCCTCCCCATCCCCTTCCCCTCACCCTCCCGCTTCCGTTCCCCCCCTCCACCACACCCGTTTACTCCATTACCATGCCACACTAGTTACTCTTGTTGTTGTTGTTGTTTCTGGTAAATCGAACGTCGAATGGATTAACACGTTGCCGCCTTGTCTGTGTCTCAAGTTTTTCCTATTCCTCTTAAAAAAATGAGAAAAAAAGAAGAAAAACAACAACGAAACAAATGAGAAATAAAGAAAAAGGAAATTTTGTAAAAAAAATAAGTAAATAAATAAATAAAAAATGTACAAACCTGTTGGCTATTGAAATTATAGCCGCCATATGCCAAACGAGATCTGCATGAGAGCCAAAGAGACAGAGTGAGAGAGTGAGAAAGGGGGTAAGAGTAAGTCAGTAATAGTATTGGCCGGTAATACAAGCAAGTGCATAGATTATCACACTCACAACAACAACAACAACAACAAATCAACAGATCTACAGATCTGCAAGTCTACAAATTGAAAACTGAAAGCCGACTCGATAATTGCTTATCTCTGTTTAGAATTATCTAAAGAACTGGAAATACTGGGAACTATAGAATGACTGGAATGATATATAAGACAAATTGACAGACATGACAGTGATCAACAAAGTGATCTGAACTAATTTATGAGCTCTATTTTTTTAGTAAGAGTTTTATACTATCGAAAAACATACATATAATAAATAGATAATGGATTTACCTAAACTTAAGGTTGCAACATACCTTCAAAGTAAACTTATCTTACCTCTGAAAACTATTTCAGATAATAGAATGACAATTGGTGTAGTCTGGCGAGAATAATAGATTTTATCGTTAGCAAACCTGTAAAGTCAAAACTTCTTATCTCTAAAACTAATTGAGGTAGAATGATAAGAATTTCTATTGAGAGTAGTACAAAAATAACAAATTACAAAAGTTATAAGAGGCAAAAATATGCCTGTTGTTAATAAAGTATAGAACATGTACAAATATGTATGTATATTAGATTGGAAAAGCAAGATTTTTTAACAACATAAAAAGTTAGAATGAGTCAACCTCTTTCATTTGCTTTTTTTTTAACTACTCTATATACAGAGTCTAGTTATTCTAGGTTCTTTCCTATTTCACTTGTTTTTTTTAGAAAAAAAACTACTTCTGTTACATTTCAAAGAAAAACTGAACTAGTTTGTTAAGCCAAATGACAGTTAATAGCTCTACAATGACAGTTCATTTTCTTAAGCTTGAACTTCTCTAATTTGAACTCATATTCTCTTATATAATGTTTCTCGAACTGGAATTTTAAAGACTGTCTGCAAGCTCTTAACTGAAGACAAACTATTTAATTTTTTTAAACTCTTCCCAAGCATAAAAGATTGTCTAACAAGTTGTTAACTAGTTCTGTTCTTAATTTGAATATATATAAACATTTCTTGTGCAACAAATGATTACATCTGCTGAGCTAATAATAAAATATTCGAAAACTCTGTTTAAAGTAGTTCACACAAATTGCAAATTGCATTCAACTGCGCATTTGCGTGTCTTCTGGGAAATATTACAAAACTGTATTGCGTATACGCCCTGGAAAAAATATTGAAGAAAAGACACAAAAAATGCTAAAAAAAAAAAAAATAAAAAAAAAAAAAAACTTTACACACACACGCACACATCCCGTTGGCATGTGTGTGTGTGCGTTGTTTTAGTCTGATGAATTTTGCAATAGCCAAGATAAAAAAAGTAGAGTAAGATTACTTTAGAAGAGATTGATCATCGAGCAGATACGCTAAAAATTTTGATAGATTGACAATTTTTTTAATTTATGATAGATATAAAGAAAAGTTAATGGTCAAGTGTTTTATGAAATTTTTTTCTGTTATTTATCACATCAGTTTTTTATTTATTTTTATTATCTAGCTTATCGATCAGTGGAATAATTGAAATTATAGTAAGTGGAAATTATTTTAAATCCCAAATGAAGCAACTTAAACTTGCAAATTAATTCTGTAGAAGTTGATTAAGAATTAAAGACTTTATATAATCAAAACTATTCGTATCTCCTGTTTAAGCCACACCTTTTTGCTTTGTTTATAGGGTATAATAAAAAGCAGTGAGCAAAAAATAATCTATAAATGAATTGACAAATAAAATGCGGCCCGGCCCGGCCCGGTTCGGTTCGGTTGAGTTTTGGCTCTGAGCTTATTACATGATGCGAAATTCAAGTTATGCTATAATTCTGCATTGTTTGTCTTCAAAGGGGACAAAGCAGGAGAAAGAGAGAAGCAGATAAAAAGAAACAGAGACAGAGAGAGAGAGAGAGATCGGTTTGGGTTTGTTTTGAATTGTTTGTTTGTTTAGGAATGATTTTTTTTCTCGACTTTTTTTTATCATTACGTTTCGCATATTTCCCATAAACCTAATTAAATGCGTTGCTCTTATTGTTGTTGTTGTTGTAGCTGTTGTTATTGCATTTACGCAACTATTTGTGTTGGCTTGCATGTTTATGCATGTAGCGACAGACAGACAGACAGATAGACAAACAGAGAGACAGAGATACATATGTATGGTACATATGTTTGTACTTATGTTCGGTCTGCCTGCTTGGCATATGGCCCGAATCCCGTCTATAAACTCCCACCCCCTCCAGCTACCACTTTTTCTCCAACTCCTGTCTCTGCTCCCCCAACCCCCTCCGCTATCTTCTACTGTTGCTCGTCTGTCAATTTTCAAGTTTCACCCACACACAAAGCTAAGACTGGCCAGAGGGTGGTGGAGAATCTTGGCATTTGGATTCGGGGGGATCGTGTCTATTGGGGTTTTCATAATGAATTGGGTGGTGTTTCTTCCTTCGTTTTGGTATTGTGTCTGGGGCAGCTGCCTCTATGCGGAAGTAGCAACAACTTAGCTACCATTGTTGTCGCTCTTCGTGTTGCCGAGATGTTGCTTCTCATGTTGGCGCCTGCGACAACAAAATAAAACACATTTTTGTTACCCTAACAGCCTGGGTATGTTGGCTATTGTTTAACTAAAATGTTACTTTAGTTATATGTATTTTACTTCCCTAGATTTGAATATCAATATCTAGTTGCATTGTTACTATCGATAGTTTTTTTGATTTTGTCATTTATAGTTTTTCAAGGATACTGATCTATAAATAGTCTTTTGAAAATCTTTTTAACGCTGTTATCTATATAATTTGCATTAGTTTTACAACTCTGCTGGGACTTGTTGTATTCAGTTGACAATAAATAAAATTAATTATAAATTATTTATTATATTTTTAAAATTATGTAGTAATTGAAGACAATATCGTTTAAAATTTTTGGCATATTATATTAAAGCTTATTGAGAACCTTCGAAGTTTTGTATTTTGTTTGCGTCAAGACCGATCAATTAGTACTTAAATCGCCAAGAAAGCGTATAAATTTATAGCTTTTTTTTATAAAAATAAAGTTCTATTGTAGTTATTGCTTCTTTTTTAGTTTTCTGTGACAAGCAAATAAAAGCAGCTTGGACAAAGAACAGCCAATAGGCACGGACAAACAGAAAAGAAGAAAATATATAAGAACAGAGAAGAAAATGAAACAGAAAAAAACTTCGCGCGTCGATCGTCACTACAAATGCCCCTTCCACTGCCCCTTCGCCTTCCTCTGCCTCACTCTCCCTACCTCCCCACTCCACTTTCTGCTCCAGGCCTTGCCACTGCTTTCCGTCAACCGCAACAGGGCCACACACATACTAACACACTGCCACACCCTCCCACGCACACTAACACACATACGCACACATGACGCACCGCATAAATTATTTTAAATTACTTTTAATTGGCAATGTTTTTTTTTTTTTTCTGTTTTTGTTAATTTTTGTTTTTATTCTTTTGGGTGCTTTTAACATTTAATAATTAAATTTTGTTGCACTTCTTGTCGCTTATTTCTTTTAACGAGAAGAAAAAAATCGTTAGAGCTTTTAATTAAGAAAGATTATTGGAAAAAATTGTGTTTGAAATCTTCGGTTAAAAGTTAAGTTAGTAGGTAATCATAGAAATGTGTAAAAGTTTAAAGAAATAATATAAGCCTAAAGCTTTATCCAAAAATATATCAAATACAAAGCAAACCTCTGAAATATGATTCAGAATTCAATAGATCTCTAAATAAATAAATACTCAGTAACATATGCATCCAGCAGATTCATAACTGAGGTCTCCGATAATTATAAAAGTAGAATAATTAATTAATACCATTTTGGTTTCATGCTACAATCAACAGTTTTCATAAGATTCATTTAATTAGCGTTTAAGTAAACGTTAATCAATTGAGAAACATTCAAAGCACGGCATTTATGAGTACGAATACGAGTATTTGAACAGTCATATTTATACTCGTATTTTCAGAGCTCTATCAATTCCAGTTTAATGTGTGTTTGGAATTTTTAAAAATAGATTACAGGGAATATTCAATTTGCACGTTTCTAGCCAAGTTAGTTGGACGTATGTATATTTAGATAGACAATAGAATAAACAAGGCTAAGGTTGCAGAACCTTGGGGAGAAAACTGAGTGGGTTATTAATGTATAAATAGAAATTCTATACATAAGCATAAGATTATTATCAGATGTGTGTTTTATAAATCTTTAGAAATGTTTCTGAAATGTCACGGATTTTTAGAGTTACCAAAAATCGACTGTCATCAATTTCTTTAAAATTTAAATAAAAATTAATTTAAAATGTGTTTCTTTTGTAATATTATTCAATTTAAAAATGAATTTTGTTTAATTAATTAAATTAAAATATTTTTTTTTAACTGTGCAACAATGATTTTTAGAGTGGAAAGCAAATAAAGTTATTCATAGGAACATCGCCACTTGTGTTAGGTGTGGACAAAAGATTTGTAGAACATGTCTGTATTACAGGGTATATGTTGTAGTTGTTCATATGTTGCACAGAACGTTCCGCACGTTGATCAGCCGCCACATGATGAAGATGTTGTTGGTGGTGGTGGTGGTGTTGATGATGATGATGTTGGTATCCGATCTTAGTTCTTTGCCCCATTGCAACGGCAATAAATAATCGCACAAATTGTTGAAATTCTCACGAAGTGCCGTTATCTGCATGAGCGATTACAGCTGGACAGTGTTGGACAATGTGTGTGTGAGTGTGTGAGTGCTTGGCACGTACTAATCGATTATTGATCGAACTGGGGGAATCCTTTCGCCAGTCACAGTCGTGACGTAGCAGACAGCTGTTGTCAGCGATCTTAAAGACAGCTGTTTTGACTGCAGCTGCTTAGCAGGTGGGCAGATCACATACCCCACAACACTCCAACCCATCACCTGTTCCCGCCCCATCTCTCTATCTCTCTCTCTTTTCTCTTTCGCACTCGCTCTTTCCCTTTGTACAAGCTCTCCGATGGCATTAAAAAGCGCTGACAAAGTGCATTGAACTCAGAAGCAAGAAATTCTTATGCAAAAAAAAAATAATAAAAACGGCCAACGAACATTTCAAAATTAACGCAAAGTTGCTGAGCCACGATGCGCGGTCGCAATCGACGGCGACGTCGACGTCGACGTCAACGTCAAAGTCAGCAGCAGCGTCACCGTCTCCGACACCGTCACGTTGTGGTCGCTCTTCACAATTACATACAATATTTATGTTAAATGGCCAGACGGGCGCCGGGCTTAAACACTCGTGTTTCGTACTCGAACTGATGATAGAGCAGGCACTCAACCACTGACCTCCCTCCCTTTCGCTACTCCCACTCCCCCTCCCACAGTCCACATGCCTTCCCTCACTCTGAGTGTGGGTTAAGTTCTTTTTTTTTATATTTTATTATTATTATTATTATTTAAAGTTTTTAGTTTTTGTTGCTTTTCGGGGTCGTGTTGGGTCGACGTCTCAACATCTCTCTCATCATGTGTACATCATCAAATTAAAACAGTATTTTTTTATACCCATTACTTGTGCAGTTCTAGGGTATATTGTATTCGTTGGTATCTACATTTGTAACAGTAAGAAGAAAACGTTGCTGACTCGATAAAATATATGTATACATATAATACATATACCGCTCATTTACCTCGAGAAACAAAATTTCTTAAATGTAAAACGCTTTTAAAATTTAAAAATAAATTCTTTCAACTCTCTCACATGAAAACTACACAATAAATGATTTAAAATTTGTACACAGTATAGAACCGGTTAAAATGAATATTTTTGCATCAGTGTTTTGACACTGATGTCTTTAAGTAATTAATCGCTATATTTAATATTATCAAAATGAACAGCAAGATCTCTGAGACTGTAAGAGCTAGAACCACCAAATTTTGCACACATACAACATTTTAAGGCAAAAATAATACAATTCATATTTAGCAAAAAAAATATTTCATTTAAAAATGAAAAGATCGACAATGACTATATTTAATGACACTGGGTGTAAAAGAAAAGGACGAGTAATTCTTTTGGTAGGGAACGCTTTTTTAATTATTTTCAATCATCTTATTGAATATAACGATAGTTGTGGATGCTTAAAGTATTTAATACGCTCCTAAATATTTATTTATTTAAGAAATGGGTATTTCTTAGTCGGGGAATCGTCTAAAGCTATCTTGCTTGTTTTTCTTATTTATTTATCTTGTTGTTGTTGCTGCGCTTCACATTGTTATCGCATACGTTGACGGAGCCGGGAACCGAAGTGAAACGAACTTTGAGAATAATTTTGCCGGGGCACGAAACGCAACGCGACGACGAGAGGAGGAACGGGCGATGGGATTATTGAATCAGATGCGGGCAGCCACACGTTGTGGGGGATGGGGCAATGTAGCATCACAGGGGTGGGGAAGGTGCTGATGTGGAGTAGAGTAGAGTAGACTGGAGTGAAGTGAGTGAAGAATAAGGGGGGCATGAAGGTGAGGCAGTAGCAGTTACTTAGTTCAACTTGGCTGCCCATTGTTATATTTGCTATTGCTATTCTTATTATTGTTGTTGTTAGTTTGCTTCTATTTCTTTCACTTCTTCGTTTTCATCTTCTACTTCTAATGCATACAATTTCCACAGACGGCAAACGGCATTTGACGCTGCTGCTGCTGCTGCTGTTGTTGCAGTTGCAGTTGCAGACGTTGATCTCGTGTGGCAAAATGCATTTCTAATTTTTTGGTCGTTGTCTTATTAGCAACAACACGCATGCGTGCAGCGGCATTCAATTTGTGCAGCTCCAAGGGGAGTGGGGGGACTATATGACAGTTAGTCTATTTGCTTTTTGGTATTTTTTAGCACCTTTATTTCTCTTTTTCAAAAGCGATGCGCGCGCATTTCAAATCGTATTTTTAATGTGCCGCCTAAAAGCATGCAATGTTTTTCTTTAATGCATAAACTGACTGTTGCTGCGAACTAGGGATAGATGGCGCCATTGTGAAATCAATGTGAATTTTAGCGAATGAATCATTTTAATAAATATAAATATATTTTATAAATATATAAATCTTTAACAAAATTTTTTGACATAATGCATAGAATTAAAATTTCCTAAAAGATATTACACTGAGAATTAGAGATGTCATGCATAATTTCAATAAAAAATAGTTATTTTGAGTCACTCTTAAATTCGTTTCAGTTAATTGATTTGCTCTGTTCTATACAAAATTACTTGGAATGTTTGATAGATTAGAAGATACTGAGATTGCGAAGATAACAGAATTCTTAAAAATATTATGTATAGTTTTAGTCATAAACTAACTTGACGAGTATCTGAAATTTAATCAGATTTTAATTTGATTATCTTTGTTTTCTTTGCAGAAACGGAAGGTGAACTAACACGTCTTATTAAAACACTACCATGGGGACCGCTGTATTGTGTATTGCAGCAGGATGATCAAACATTTACCGCCTACTGCAGCGAAGAGATATCGGTAAGTAACGAGTAGCGAGTAAAACACAACGATTAGCGAGTAACGAGAAGCGCTTGTACCAAATAACAAACTAAATATGCAAAGAAAAAACACTTTCTCATGCTCATTGTATGTATCTGTGCTTCTGTTCTGTATCTCCTTTTCTCACATTCTCTATTGCACCCACTAATAACATGGATCCCAAAAAATTATATGTAAAAACAAAACAATCGCTACTAATTATGTAGATATTTCCGGCAACACCCAAAAAGGAGCTTGAGGTGGGTAATGTGCTAACCGTATTGTAATGCTTACCTTTAAGTTGACGCCATTTTGTTTTGACAATATTGTTAATTCAACTTCCTCTCTATGTCTCTCTCTTAGCTGGGAGATGTTTGTTATGAGGATATACCACGTGTGCGTCTGGACCGCGTGCGTCGTCCAGCCAAAGCTCTCTGGGATGGTCCGCCCACGCTCGCCGAGGAGAATGAGGATTCCGACACGTGTCTGGGCAACGGCATGAACGGACTTAACGACATCGTGCTGAACACAACACTCTACAATGATCTAGGTAAGTTTTTGGATAATAGCAAACAGATATTTAGACGATATGCTGACTTCTTTTTAATTCCGATATCAAACTGATTTGACGTGGTTAATTCAGATAATCATTTTAAAAAAATTTTATTTTTATAAGCGTTAAGATTTTATGCAGGGAATCAAACCGAAACTTATATAAGTTTCCGTTTTAGTTTCGTACGTAATTAAATGTGAAAACTTTAGATTTATATTTTTTTGCAGAACAAATAAAATTTAAATGCATGAATGAATTTAGCGACCATAACATGATCAAAATGATATTGCATTTGAAAATCGATTCACTTTTGACAAAGTTATGGAAGTTTGAAGTTAGTCCGAGTCTTAACCTAGCAACTTTACAAGTCCAGATTTTTGTTCGATTTGCCATGATTTACAAAAATATGAAACTTCTCAAAATAAAATTTAAAGTGTTGTTTTATACTAATTATGATTTAAGGAGTCGATTAAAAGTGAAAACTTGAGACTTAACATTCCCTTAGCATCGAAATTAAATTCCACTTATTATAAATTTTATAAAAAAATTTTGAATATTATTAAGAAATAAACTATGTAAATTGTAGAGATCTCAACCACTGTGAAACTCGACTCAAAACATATTTTTATAAACTTAATTCAGGAAAAATATTTTAAAATGCATCCAATTCTCTTTAGTGGAGTTTAATATCCGAGATATTGTTGCATTTTCTGATATTTTCGAAAAATTGGTCTAGTGTGCTTTACTTTCAGCTTGATAACTGTCTTATGTAACTCCCTAGGCTAGGTTTTTGTATGAGGAGAGGTAAATCCTCAATTGCGGTTGACTATTAATTGCATTGACCTACGACTGAGCGCAGTAATTGCAATACGTGTTGTTGTTTTGGGGCCGATGATCATATCGAAGCGTGTGTCTGTGTAACTGCCCTTTTCTCTCAATAACTCATACACCAACCACCCCCAACCTCCTCCCATTGTCGTCTCTCTCTCTCTCTCTCTTTCTCTGTGAGAAGTCACTCAGGAAATTTGTTTGTATCGTCGTCACGCATGCCAGCACATTGGGCACAATAGCAACACAGCAGACAGCGTTGAAGCTGAATGGTTGTCGAAGCGGGATGGGTAAAGAGGAGTGGGAACGGGAGCGGGAAGGAAAGGGAAGGAGTAGCGACTCTGTGTGGCGGAAGAGCAACGATACACCATACACCATACAACCATTGAACAACCATATAAACACAACAACCACCCGACACACGACAACAATAGCGAACTCGTTAATGACAATCTATGCGCGATTGAACAACATTTAAGTGCAGGCGACAAAACGAGAATAACAAAGGTAACTTGGCCAATCGATATTATTGTTTATCGATTACCCATTTAATGTGCTCTCTTTTGAAAGAATAAAGTGCTTGATTGATGATTCCAGCTTGTACACATTAATCGTGTTTCACTAATATTGTTTATCGATTGTCTATCAATCAGTAAAATTTATAGGATTTGCAGATATTTGATTGAAGAAATTTTAAATCAAGTGGAATATATCGATGATCGTGAAATATCTGAGTTTGGTTTTCTTATATTCATTAGCAATGTAAAAACGGGGAAAAAAAACTAAATTTCT
Source organism: Drosophila phalerata (assembly GCA_951394115.2). Classification (NCBI taxonomy): domain Eukaryota; kingdom Metazoa; phylum Arthropoda; class Insecta; order Diptera; family Drosophilidae; genus Drosophila; species Drosophila phalerata. The sequence continues at coordinate 31,379,469 of OX596006.1, read as the reverse complement.
ATCGTTATCGATAGCCTATGTAGTTTACAGAGTTTCTTTGACCTAACGTCATGTCAGAACCTATCGTTATCGCTATCGCTAATGTTATTGGTATTGTATTTGTTATCGGTTCATGTTATTTTGAAATTCACTTTGTTTTTCTTTTTTTTTTTACACTAGGTTTTCTTGTTAAGTTGTTGTTTTTTTGCATGTATTCAATTATTGGTCACTGGATCGCTTGTTGTTGCTGTTGTTGTTGTGCGTGCATGTTGTTGGCTTTTAATGTTGTTGTTAATGTTGTTAATGGCTGCGTATCAAGGCTGCTGATGTTGCTGTTGGACGAGTTAAGCCAATTCAAAGCTAAATAATCACTGAAGCGAACACTGCGCAGGCGTCGCTGCTCGACACCAAAACTAAAATGCAATTAAAACTGCGATTAGCTCAAGTTGCTTCTTGCAACTTGCTGCTGCTGCTTCTTCTTCTGCCTATGCTTCTGCTTGCTGCAGCAAATGTAAACAAAGCGTGCAACAACAACAACAACGGCAACGGCAATACGACGCAAACACTTGCAACGCTTCATGCGTTGCCGTTTCAAACTTTGGTTCTACTTTCAAACTGTTCCATCAATGAACCAAGAACTTTGAGAGAGGAAGAGAGAGAGAGCGAGAGTGTGAGAGCGCAACGTGTCTCATTTCCGTTGCGTTTCATTTCATTGCAAGTCAATGCACTGTGAAGCAAATACCACATAAATGTGAATGAAAATGTAATGTAATATACTCGGAAAAGCTTAATCACTTTTTAATTCGTACTTAATACATAATGGTGTAGATTTTTCAAAAATCCTTTATCTCTGTTGAACTCAACAGACTTAGTTAACTTATTGAATAAGTGCAAAATTAACAAAGTATTATTATCTGTTTTTTTATAACATTTTTTAAATTGCATACCTTAAAAAGCAAGTCAAAAAATGTAATTTTTGAATTATTATTTTTTATCAACCAAAAATTTCAATCCAAACAAATGGTGTATCATAATTTCACGATAAACCAGCTAGATTTTTCAAAATATTGCTTAATTGTGAAAATTGGAAAAAAAAAAAAAAGGTAATAGCTTTTAAATAGTATAGTTTCTTTGATCTCTCCGATATATAAAATTAATTTAAATAAATAAGCATATTGAGGCCTAACCGCGCCTCAAATATAATCGATATTTGTTATTAAACCCTCAGTTATAATATATTGAGTGATAAAATTTGATACCTTGATCGATTTTTGTAAAATCTATATATAAATACATATTTCTTACCTCACAAGGTCACATACAAATATGCATATGTATAAAGCCAAATGAAATGTTAAAAAATTAATATCTATTTTGAAATCAAATTTTTTAACATCACCAAATATAATTTATGGAACCTTAAATACGTTACTCATTAAGAAAATGTTCGTCAGCAATATTTAGAATTTTTATTTTCGACACAAATGGAAATGTTAGTCGTCATTTAATCAGCTGTGTACCACTGTAAGAGCATTTCGGCCAGCTTTGTAGCTGGCTCGCTGGCTGGCTGACTGGCTGGCTGACTGTTGTTGCGTTTCGGTTCGGTTCGATTCGTTTCAGTCTACTTTAAGCTTCCGGCGCAGGCGGTTGGGTTCGTTTTACTCGTTCGTTAGCTCTCGCGCTTCGGTACGTTTTCTTCTACTTGCAGATGGATTTTCTTGTTTTTTTTTCTTGTTTCTTGTTTTTTTTTTTTGTATTGTTTTGTACTCGGGTTTACAGCTGAGTGGCAACTGGCTGCTCAATGTTGCAAGTGTGTTTGTGTGTGTTTTGTTATTGTTTGTGCGTTTTTAGGCTCGCATCCCAGAAAAAAAGACACACAACATTTATGTTAATTATATTTCAAACAAATATTTGTTGTATAGATACTCGATTTGTTTAGTGAAGTGAATGAAAAATCATCGAGTGAAAATATTTTGTAAAACTATGCGCGTCGTTGAGCGTTGCGAATTCGAAATAAAATGTTCTATAAATAAATGAAAAACCAACAGCAACAACAACAAAAACAAATGCAAAAAACAACAAATAAACGGGCGACGCACAACGCACAACACAAACAAAAAAAAAAAAAGAAGAAACTAAGCAAAAATCGACCGTTAAAACTGGGCAACTACAACGAACAACAAACAACAACAACAACAATATAATTATCATGCCTAGACTCATCATCATCCTCATCATCATCATGATCTGGGCTATAAATTTAGCAAAAACAAAATCTACAACAAAAATTTCTGTTTTCAGTTTTTCCTCCACAAAGGAAAATTTGTAACGTCTAAAAACGCCCACAAAAACGCACGAGATGCGTTCTGTGCGCGTTTCATTTGCGTTTCGGGCGCGTTTTTATTCGCTGTCTTCTTTTGATCGCCAGAGAAGTGAAAGAAAAACTGCAAAATGAATGAATGAAGGAAACAAAATGAAATGAAAGAAATGTAAACTAAATTAGGGAAATGAGCGCTTGACACCAATATTCTTGCGGTGGGCAAAAGGGGCGTGGCAAGCGCCCAAAGGGCGGCCAAGAGACACCGGAAAGCCAACGTTTGTGGTTCTCCTCGTTGTTGTTATTGTTGTTGTTGGTATTATTATTTTTATTATTGTGGCTGTTATTACTGTAAACCGTTTACGGCCATAATCGCATCCGGATCAGCTTTTGGTTAAAAGTGTCTCTGCATGTGACACGGATCGCGGTCAACGCGGAGGGATAGAGGAAGGGAGGGTGGGAATGGAGGGAGGGGCACCATCTATGGCCTATGTAAATCAGAATTCAACTGCGTGTTGTCTTTGCGAACTGTGTCAGTCACATTTGGCCAAGTTAACAGCAAGCCAAAACAGAAAAGTAGAAAGAAAAAACAAGAGAAAAGTTGCAAACACACAAAAAAAATAGAAAAAAAGCTTTAACACCAAAACAACAAAAAAAAAAAAAAAAAAACTGCAAGTGCCGCCAATTGACACCAATTAAATAATTTGATGCACATGACCCACATTTTATTTATATTATGCGCCAAGAACAACAACCACAACAACTACATAGACAACGACAACAAAATGCTGCTAAAAATCTAAATATACATTTTAAATAAAACTGCATAAATACGCAATTTACAAGTGTTATTGTTGTTGTTGTTGTTGTGGTTGTTGCTGCTATGAAAACTTTCATTTTTGTTGTTGTTTTAATGCTGCGCATAAATAATTGAAATAGTTGTGTATTTTAAAAGCATAAAATCATTAATCAAATGCACTACTGCACCACCGTACCACAGCACTTTGGGGACTGTCCCCAGCCAGAGATTGTCTCGAACGAGACAACAACGACAACAAAAACAACGTAAGCAATGACAATGACAACCACAGCGAAATTACAGACAGACGAAAATTTTAACGCGACAAAGTTAATTTATATCGCAACTTAATTCACACTCTTACCCGTAGAGCTAGGCTTAAATTAAATCCATAACTCTAACGTTTTTATAAAAAAATTCCCGAAATAAGTCAACGGATCCAAAATTAACTTCAATTTTTTTCAAAACTTTCCTTTTGTTGTAATTTTTTTTTTGCCAAACTCATTCTACTTAATTCGTCTTATTTTCATTAATATGAATACAAATACAAATACAAATTATGAATATAACTTTAATTTATCTTTGAGATAATAGTTTTTTCCAAGAAAACTTGAATTTTGATTACATCTTCATAAACAATTTATCTGAAAGAATCTTTTTAATAAAGATATGCAACGTCTCTAAAATCATCTGTAAAAGAATTCGTTGTAATAGTCTCCCTACAAAGAATTTATCCGAACGAAGTTTTTCTAAACCAAATTTTACTTATGATAATGTCTTTAAAATCCTTTTGTGTTATGTACTTCTATAAATATTGATGGAAAACTTCTCTGTTGCAAATTTCTTAAAAGACTTCCTTAAAGTTATTTTTGAATAAATTCTTTAAAAGGAGGAATTTCGCAGAGTTTCCTATAAAAATCTTTAAAAACAAGTTGGCCAAAGGTAACTTTACAATATCTGCATATATTTCGAGCTACAGCTTTTGTTATTGAAAAAGGTGCGACAGTATCTCATCAAATATTATAAAATATGCTAAGTTTATCCAAAGCATTGTCTGATATTACTAACCGTGGTTTATTTTATAGCTGTAGAAATCAGTTTTTAGCTCTTCATACTAACTGATAACGAAAGACAACGCAATAAACGATGCTCGATAACTTAACAGTTTGAACCAAAAAGATTAGATCGTTTTGAAGCCAAATTCTCTTTGTTAATCTAACAATCAATCTGCAGATCAAAGTACAACATATAGTCGTAATATCCGCTATGAAATACTCTATCTTTTTTTTTTTCGGTTTCTACAATGAAAACTCGAACTTCAAGCGAAACAATAGACGCTCCCTTTGTTGGGTGTTTGCGGGTTGCTGCGACTATTGCCATTGTTGATGATGAATGCCATTGTTGTTGTTGTCGTTGTTGCTGTTGTCTCTGAGCTTCTATCCATTTGTCTGAGTGTCGCGTTGTTGCCTTGTTGTGGGTGAAATTGGCAGGCCAAAAAAAGATAGCGATTGCTGCGCGTTTTTATGACGTTTTTTGTCGCTAGCTAGTTTTGAGTTGTTGCTATTGTTCTTCCCATCTCTGTATCTTTTTCTCTCTCTCTCTGTCTCTCTCACTCTGTCTCTCTTTCTGTCTGTTTACCTCTCTGTTAGCTAATTTTATGCACAAATAGATAAAGTCAAATTTAAAATGCATTGCAATAGGCAACAGCAACCTTCAAGTCTGTCTCAAACGACTCTCCCCTCAACTTGTGTGCTCTCCGCTCTCAGCCGAGACAGCTCTCCAGCTGTCCGTCTCTCGGTCTGTCTGTCTGTCTGTCTGTCTGTCTGTCAACGATGCGGCTGCCAACAGGTGCATTATGGGTGCTACCAGCTGGAACAGCCATGCTTAGATAGTTTTAGATACACACACACACACTCACACGCACATGAGATCTGTTAGATACAAATGTATCTGCAAGTGTGTGCAGTTGATTAAAAGTGAATTTCCTCAGTTTGTATCCGTTACTTTGAAGTCGTTGTTGTTGCTGCTGCTGTTCAATTGAACCATTTGAGGCATAACTACAAAACAACGGCAGCAACCAGCAACAACAACAATTAACAACGCCACATTCAGTAATTCATATGTCATAAATATCTGTCAGTCACTCGGTTCACGCTCAACACATTTGCATGACTGTATCTGTATCTGTATTTGTATATGTATCTGTGGCTGTTGCTGTGCATGTAAATTGCCCGTTCGCACTTTGCACAAAAACTGCGCGATGTCGTCATCGCCATCATCATCATCGCCATCTCCATCATCATCATCATCATCATCATCATCATAATCATAATCATGAACGTCTTGTGGCCCCGTCGAGAGCAGTCGATCTACATATGGCAATTGTTTCCACTTCCAATTTGAGATAGCCAATTATATAATAGATATATGTATATATGACGACGGGGTATACTCACTTATTCACTCACATTTAGTCTATTTTCATCTAAGACACGCAAGAAAAGTGTACAGATACTATTTAATATTTATAACATCTCTATAAGGCTGAATAAATCCAAGAAAACTTAAAAAAAAAACTGGAAAATATCTAAAAATCATTATTCTAATTATATCGCAGACCCAACTTGATGTTTTTAGCAAAATAAACAAAAAATTTAAATATTTTTAGATCTTAACTTAGTTTGTGAGAAACTTGCAGTCGTATAAATATTTCATTGTAGTTAAAAGTAGTATAAACTTAAAATTTAATGACTTTGACATTCAGATTCACTTTACTTTCAACATAAGCATTCTGAATATATCTTAAATTTCCCATGAATCATTTTGGACTACATCATTTTAAAGGGTACTCAAATGCTAACAATGCCAAGTATTTGCAATCCATCGAGTATATATATTTATTCATTTGTATTTTTTATTGATTGTCTGCCGATTGTCTGACTTTATTTTTCACTTAACGATTTATTGTAATAAATTTACATATTCTTACATTTTTTATAAATCGAATTTGCTGAAGATGTGTTTATGACAATATGTGAATATGTTATCCCATTGCCTGTACTTAAGAAACCCATTCAAAACGATTGATGAAGATCACCGCTCATCCATTCCTGCTCTTTGAGAAGCTTTTGCTGCTGATCACTTTAGTATGTCCACTCAAATGATTCAATTGATTAATAGTTCTGTCCTCAAGATACTATTTTTTGTATATTTGTGACTAGAAATTTAGCGATCAATACTTCTATTCCCGAGATTGTCTTTCCCGATCCTGCAGACAGTTAACTTTTGCATTTTTTATTTCAGTTTAATTGTGCGATCTTTGTCAGAATGAATTGTTCTTGCATTGACGCAGTTTTGACCAAAATTGAATAGATCTTCGACAGATCGCGCTGGCAACAGTTGCAGCTATGTAAACCAGCGGTGGGCAAGCCCTTGCTCGCGAGTACCGCGTTGCTCGCAACGGTAAATTGGCTTGCTCGCGATTTTTGACAATACAACAACCACTTTTTATTACCCCCAATAAAACAAAACAACAAACACACAGCAAATGCTCGAGTTTCGGCTGCGACGCTGACCGTCATAAAAGTGTTCATTTTGCTAAGATTTATGACTTCAGTACCGTTATGTACACTGTGTGAAAAGTTTTGATGCTTTTTGATGCATTTTGATCTGTAGCACATAATAAGAGTTCGACTTACAAAATAAGATTAATAAAAACTTCTTTTAGTGTATAATTGTTTTGGCTCATCAAAACCAACAACAACCACACAGATCTTTCGTCGCGGCGCACAGAGTCATAAAAGTGTTCATTTTGCTTTAATTTATGACTTTAGAAGTTGTGTTTGTTGTAAATGTTGTTGTAGTGCTCGCGACTGCAAATTCTGTGCCCACCGCTGATGTAAACTGTAAACATGTCCATTGTGTGCCCATTGTTTATATTGAATCGCAATACGGAATGAGGCTACAATTTTATTGTTGGGGGTTGTGGGGTTGGGGTTGGGATTGGAGATGATGGCTGGGTGAATGGTTCGACTCTCAGGGATTCGGAAGAGTTCGAGGGAAACACAGTTACTCTGGGACTGAAGCACCATGGCCACTATTTTATTTTTGATTTGTTTACACGAATGTTTATCACACCTTGAGATGCGTTTGAAATCATTTCCAAAAATAAAAATTTTCAAATTCAACGCCAATCCTACGTCTTCTGCTTGTAGAAAAAATAAAATCAGATAAATATAGCGAAAAGAAAAATGAAAATAAGGAAAAATAATCGCGTAAACAAGCAAACTAAAGGCACAAACTAAAAACAACAACAATAAGTTCACACAATTCTGCCATTAAAACACAAAATGCCCAACAGTGCCCAACCCCCCGTCCTCCTTCCTACCCGATTTTATAGAGGAGAGACAGAAAGAGAGAGACAGAGAGAGAGCATAAAACAGTTAAATTGCTTTATGTGCCCATTTCAACATCACAAAGACCCCGTTGGGCGCTACTACTTAGGGACCCGAAAGACAAGGCCCAAACCCCTCCTGCCCTCCTCCCCTTTATTTGGCCAGTGCCCCTGTACTCCCCCCGTTGAACCCTCTTTTAAAATCCCCCTCCTTTGGAAGCAGCTGTAGTTTTTTGCCCTGCTAAATAATTTACATAATATGCAACACATGTTGACACGAATAACGAGCCAAAAGTGGGCTGTCGGGCGGCCGCTTGAAAGACTCGCCAAATGAGCGGCAACCCCTTCTCCTCCTCCTCCTCCTCCCCTTTCCCTTCAACACCTTAACCCCCCTATTTCAGCAAGCGGTAGAGCTATTTTACTTACGACAGTCCCCTAAAGTGGAGATAGCTAAAGACGCCAACTAACAATCGTCCGTTTCTTCTGCTTCTTTTACTCTTATTCGCAACTGCCCCTCTTTCTCTCCCTCGACCCCCTCCCCCTTCCCGCTTGAGCGTGTGAAAAATTGCGTTTGCCAAGTGTTGAGTGGAAAGTGTGGCTCATTTTCAACCACAGTGTTTCAGTCATTTTGATGATAATGAAGCACCTAGAGTCAAGTTAATTGGGGAAGAGTTAGTTTAGACTGTGTAGTGAAATGTTACAGACAACAGCTCTAGATATTTGAAATGAGTATAACAACATTCAGAACTAGTGAGAGAAAAGCAAAGAAGAAGAAAAGGAAAGAAGAAAAAACCTTGACGGGAAGTTTGGACTTTTCAAATCTAAAAAACCTTTAAAAAAAATGGTTTAAAAAAAATGCTTAAATTAAATAATAACATATTGCAAAGAGAAAGGATAAAAAGACAGATAGAAATATGGTAATTGTAGAATATATTCATTTTGTGAATTCTTCTGTTGAAATTTCAGTCCTCTAGCTCTAACCGTTTAGGTTGTACTTTCATATTTTCAATTGTTTGCAAAAAAGCCGTCAATTAAACGCATCTACTGTGAAAATTTTAGCCTCCTTTTATCACTTAAGACGAAAAGAAAATCTTATATAACAATAGTATACTTTTATTAAAATAAAAAATACTTTTCAAAACATTTTTATCAAAAAATCGTAAAAGAAAAAAGAAATGTTACTACTGTTCAAAAAACAGTTCATAAGAAAAAAGAAAATATATACAAAATCTTATAACTAAAGTATTTAACGCATTATATTTTATAAGTATCTGTATCTGTAAACTTAAACGAATGTTTACAGATTAAACTGATGGTGTTGATGATGATGCATGCTGGTGATCGAGTGGAATACAAAACGAGAAATTCTCAAGAGTTTATTCGGTGTGATTATTGCGATCCCATTGAAATTCATGGTCTGTTGTACTATGTGAAAGAAAAGACAATTGGAGAATTCTCTTCTGTTTTTTTTTTTTGTTTTATATCTTTCTCACTCTGTAAATGGGCTGTCCCCGAAAAGAACCGCAAATATCCGTCTAAAAAAAAAATACAGAAAATAAAGAGAGAAAAAAGCTGACCGGACGAACTACAATAAACAACAATTTTCACTTTTTTATTGTTGTTGTCATTTGCTTTCTTGGCTTGTTGTTAATTTAATTTGACTGTGGCCAACGAACGATCAACGACCAACACAATAACGATTATACCTCCTCCCGCCCGCCCACTGCCACGCCTCCGAAAGCATAACCTGCTTAGTTTTTCAGTTGACGTTTCAAGCTGAATTGAGTTTGCATTGTTCTGAATGAATCACACACAAAAGGCAACACGTTTATGGCTATCTGCCCCCATGTGCTCCTCCTCCTCCCCCTTCTCCTCATTGCCCCTCTCTACCGCCCTTCCTCTTATTACTGCCTCCCCTTTTGACTGTTTCGTTCACGTACTTCAGCTGTAGTCAGTCTGTCTATCTGTCTCTTTGTTTGTCTGTGTCTCTTTCTTTCTTTCCATTCATTTTATTCTCTGTGCGTCTCTCTCTCTCTCTCTCTCTCTCTCTCTCTCTCTCTGTCTCTCTGTCTCTCTGTCTGTCTCACTTCTTTGCTGGCTTTATGTATGTCGCAATTATCGCCGCAATCATCGTGGTCCATTTTGATCATCACCAGCGTCAATTACGCTGGTGAGAAGGAGGAGAACTGAGATCTCCGACCGTGCAAATAAAACTGGGCACAGCATATCATATAATACCATATAATAGAAATCTCTCTCCTCTGATCTTCACGCTTTCAACTCCTTTCCCCTCCCCTTCCCCATCTGTCTCGCTGTGTTGTTGGCGCCGTCGCAATGGCATCGACCTTAGGGGCCTCGGTAGCTCCCTCAGGGAATTTAGCTTGTCGGCTCTACGAGTCCAGAGACCCACAATTTAGAGAGACCCTGTGATTCTGACTGTGACTCTGCTTGCATAACACTCATCTCATACTCGAAATGGCCAATTGTTGTGGTAGCTCTAACTGCGTTTTCAGCGCTGCCAACGTCAACTGCGACGCCGACTGCGACTGCGACTGTGTCGTCTGACTTTTGCATCTTTTGTTCTATGCGACAATCGGACAAAGTTTCCCACGTCCACGTTCAAGTGAAGAAAGTAATGGTTGAATGCCTACAACGAGGGTCGATCTAAAAATTTATATACATACATAATAAGATTTACTGCATTTGCAGTTTTTTCAAGAGCTTTAAAGCTCTAGTTTTTTTTATAATCTCTTAACTTTTATTAAGACTCTTTGTGAAATGTAGCCTATTCAACTTCAAGAATCTGTGCGATTTAAAAAAAAATCAGAGCGATATATTTTCTGTTTAAGTCAATGATTTTCCAGCAATATATTAATCTCCTGAGTTGAATAATGTATGGATAATAATTCTCGTAAATATAAACAAAAGATAATCGCATTTTCAGCTATAATTCAGCCGTTTTCTTACTTTCTGCTACCGTGCTTGTGTTTTTTTTTAAGTGTTTTTTTTTTTTTTGCTAGCAAGTGGCAACGCTCTTAAATTACTGAGAAACAGAAGCTCATTAACATTGAAAGTGGCATCGCTGAAAACGAACTCACGCAGTTTCGCATTAGCCAAGTCAATCAGCGCGTAATTACAATTATCTTTACCGTATAAACATCGTTTGTTTGATCATTTCCTTGATTATACTCGTAATACGCCAGTCGCAGGCAAGAATCAAGTTAAGAAGTGACAAAAAACGAAAGAGAAAGAGAAAGAAAGAGAGAGAGAAAAGTTGATTAACCCATAACAGAGAGAAATCATGATAATTAGCACGTGTGATCGTTTATGCGTTATCCTGATCATGTTTAGATAAAGAAGTTGTAAAATTTGTCAAATGATTTTAAGTACGTTACTCTTTAAACCCGTTTCAAGTACAGTAAACTCTCACCAGGTGTAACCAATTTGACATTTAATTTATGTTTTGCACTTTCAATTTGTAAATAAATAAAAACCAAGCAACTTTAGCAACAACCCTCTACACTTCTCATGCCTGAGTTGTTGCAGCGCCGTCGACGTCGAAGTCAACGGCGACGTGCAAAAATGCAGCTCTGCCAAATTATTCATTATGTTGCGACCCACGCGGATGTGTTGTTGTCCTTTGTTGTTGTGTGTTGCCATTGTTGTTGTTGTGAGATATTGTTGTTGCATTAATCAGCATTAAGTTGGCTGCAACTCGCTGCAATGATTGCTTTATTCGGCGCATCCGCTGCTGCAGTCGGCGTCGCTTTGTTGTTATTGTTGTTGTTGTTGTTGTTGCTCTTCCTTCTCTTTACACTCACACACATACATATGCCCATGCACATATGGTCGTTCGAACTTATAACCATATGTGCACGTATATCAAATTCTATCCATTTCTGGCCATTGGCTCGCACTTCCGTTCATTCCGTCCATAGTCCTGAACTGCGCTTACAGGTGCGACGTTGCCGTCAACGTCAGCGTCGACGTCGACGTTAGTGTTACGCTTCGTTGCAGTTGACGTTGGCAGCGACGCGCTGAGAACAGCTGCGTGCGACGTCCTCTGTCTCTCTCTCTCTCTGAGTATGGAGAATGGAGAAAGTAAAGCGGCCGAGACGGCGAAATTTATGTTTATCGCTACAACTATAACCATAACTATATGCATAAATACATACGAATGTGTGTGTGTGTGTGTTTGTGTGTGTGTGTGTGCGTGTGTGTGTGTGTGTAGTCATCTCTTTAGACCCCATGCGAGTTATTAGTTTTCTTTTTCTTTTTTTTTTTTTTTTTGGGCTCACGCAGCTGAAGAAAAAAGTAAAAAAGGAAAACTGAAAATGATTATGGAAAAGTGTTCATGGCAAAACGCACGCAACTTGGCACCGGAACGCAACCAAAAACGAAAATTCATTAGCCACAACGACAATCCACAAAACCAACAACACCAACACCAACAACAATAATAATAGAAAAGCCGCAGAGCTGAAAGAAAAGTGGGAAAATTAAAATGATAAATTGCGACCTAGAATTTACAAACATTTGCGCGCATAATTTTATGCGTCAAAAAGCACTGCAATTAATTATGCATAATTATATATCGTTAAATAAATTTTTATGTTAATCGATATATGTATTATCGATATATACATATATGTTATCGATATTTTAATATCGAAGCAAACTATCATCATCAAAACAATTATTATTAATTTTTTCAAAACACAAAAACAAATTTTTATCAATAACTAATATGGTTTATCGATGAGTTTTAAATGTTGTTTGCTCCAAGTATATCAACACATTTATAAGTTATCGGTTGTGTTGAACTTTTCAGAACTGACCATTGATAATTATTAATTGATTAAAATCACTGTGATAACAATTACATTTGTAAATCTATATATTATCGATAAGTCGCTAATGCGTAATCAACAACACTTTTAAAAATGCTCGTTTCATTACCATTCCGTTCCGTATAGTTTGCTTTCGCCTAGAGTCAACCGGCGTAAAATTGTACAAGTTAAAAAGAAAATTGTTTAAACAACGATGACGATAACACTTTTGGGCGAAAGACAAACAAGAATAAGAAGGAGAGGAATAAGAAGAAACAAAGTGCAGGAACAAACGCTGCGCAGTCGCGCGTGTTGCAAGCCAAAAATATAAAAAAAATTAATGAATTAGTTAACAATTTGCCACAAATGGGAAAATATGTTGGGTTACAGGGCAGTAGGAAGGAGGTGGGCTATGTGAGAGTTCAAGGGGTGAGGGATGAGAGGTGAGGGGTTGTGTTGTCCCTAAAGCAGCGAGTCAGGGTCAAACCTTAGGGCACCCAGCACGCCATGACCATAAATCTTAATTGCCGACGCAGGCAAGCGAAACCGCACAAAGTCGCGACGTTGGCGCCGCTGTCGCTGTCGGCGCAGCGGCAGTGTTTTTGGGCGGCAGCCGTCGTGACCAACGATTCAGTCAGTCGAGTCAGTTAGTTAGCCAGTTAGCCACTCGGTCGGTTGACGGGTTTAGCGAGCGTGTCGCGCTTTCAAATTAACTCGCTACTGGTTACTCGCTACTCGTTACCCGCTACTCGTCGCCAGGACTAATTAAATTATGAATTTGCAGAGCAAGTGAATGGATAACATGCCGTGAACATTTATTAAAAACACACGCAACACAAACCAAAAACAACTAACAATAAAGGCAACTAAACAACAAATCTAATACAATACAAAATACCAAAAAAGTACCAAAAATACCAAGCGATAAAACTGCAAACCAAAATACGTTAATTGAATATGAACTGCGGTGCACTGCGCACAGTCAACGACGAGTCGCAGCTGCAGACGTCGCAGCAGCAGCGCAGCAAGCAGCGACTGCAGCAACAGCAACAGCAACACCAGCAACAGCAACAACAACAACATATTAAGGACCAAATTCAGGTGGAAACGCAGCGTAAAATGCATTCAATGCCACGCACACCGACGCAGCAGTTAACGCTGCAGTCGCAGCTGCAGCTGCAGTCGACGCCAGCGCAGTGTCGCGCCGTTGCCATGGAGCAGCCGCTGCGGCGCAGCACAATGCCGCGTGGGCGTGGCCTCGCCTCCTGTTTGCGCGGCGAACGCGACGATGCTCCAACACCGCCCATACACGAGGTGCACTGCGAGCTGCAGTTGCTCTACCAGCAACAACAACAGCAACAACTGCAGCAGCAGCAACATCAATTGCAATTGCAACAGCAGCAACAACAGCAGGATCCGTTGCAGCTGTGCAGCGGCGGCAGCAGCAACGGCAGCGGTATTATGCCAGCGACAGCAGCGCTCGAGGCAGCGGGCAGTAGGAGTAAGTAATCGATGGATAATTTTAATAAAAAGAGATGACAATGGAGAAGGAAAATCTAGAGGGAGTATACATTTGGGCTGGTACTATAAATCCTGCCCAAATTTGGTTCACTATATCATATAGCTACCATAAAGACGCTCAGTCGAAAATCAAGTTGTAGTACGAAAAAGTTTTGTTTTTTGAGATATCTTAACCAAACTCATAGAATATGCATTAAAGTTGGTGTTATCCTGACCAAATTTTGTACAGATCAGTTTCCTATATCATATAGCTGCCATAGGAACAATCGGTCTAAAATCATCTTTTAGTACAGAGAACCTGGGCACAGGGTATCCTACTGTCGAGCGTCCCGGAGCATTATTAGCACCATAAGAATAATTATCTAACGATATGATGGTTAATCGATCAGTTGTACATTTTTGTTTCTTAACATATAGATATACTAAAAATCTTTATAAACTGTAAAGGGGAATCAAACAAAGTGTAAGGGCGATTGCTGCGCAAAATAAAATTTTCCAAGTTATGACAATTTTGAAGTTTTCGAAAAAAACGCTGAATAAAATTTGAGTTGAGTTTGTCGACTTTTCATGAAAATCTATTTAATGAACTCGATTGATTGCCAAACAAATAATCGTGTAAAAGTTATTGAAAATTGATCACATTAATCACTAATAATCAAAAATTTAAAACACTGAAAAAATTCTTGAAAGACAAATATTTATTGTTAGATCTGCTTAACTGTAGACTATACAGAGATCTGACTGACTTTCGATATGTTTGAGGTGTCAAACATTCGGTATTTTAAAGATAAACAAACTCTTATCGATTCAGCATCGTAAATATATGTACACACATATATATTTCCATTCTCCAAGTGATGATAAAAAAAAATATAAAAAAGAAGAAGAAAGGAGAAAGACAGAGGAAAATATAGCTTGTAAAGTTGGATTCGTTAATGTATCATATTTGATGATACGCACTTTATGATGCCAATGACATCATCAGCTACTGTGACGGGATCTGTAATGGGAGAGGGGTCTGGAAGAGGGGTCTAGAACTTGGGGACGGGGCAATTTTGCTTTGATGTCATTAGTGAGACCTCGCAGAATTTTACAGTTGTGCGAATAAGTGCGAATGAATAGCTAAAAGAGTGACGGACTGAGTGAGTGTCTGTGTGAGTGTTTGTGAGTGTATTCATGCACTCGCAGTCAGTAGAGATGCGCTTAATTTGTGGCGCATGGTTGGATAGATGGATGAATGGATGAATTCCGTTTGCCCTTTCGGTTAATCGATGCAATGAGCTAACGGCAATTGCAACGCTGACGTTGCAACATTTTGTGGCAACCGACTCACACACAATAATCCGTTGCAGCAAGCGCAACCTGTAAGACACCGCTACAAATGCAACAAAAGCAATGAGAAATTAGAAATGAGACTGCAAGATGAGTAGAATCATGAGGAGCATTTGTTGACATTCGTTCTGAGTGTGAATGACTTGAATGTGAATGATTTTGAATGATTTGTAAGTTCTGAAAACTGGTTTTTGGGTTGAAAAAACCCTTTCACTCGCACACTGCAACTTCCGCAACAGAAACGTCTGCTCAGGCGGTGGGAGGGTGAAAAGGGTGGAGAGATTCGAGTGGAGACTCTAACAATACAATATCGCATTCTATAGAATATATGCATATACATATATGTATGTGCGTTCACACGTGTCTCGACCTCCCCCTGCCCCCTGCTCCCTGCTCCCTCTTGGCCTTCCCCTGCAGCTGTGCTCTTATCTGTATCTGCAGCTGTAAATGTAGATGTATCTCGAGCTGTAAATGTATCTACGTATATCTGTAAATGTATCTGTATCTGTAGCTCTGAACGAAGCGTCTTTTGTCATTTGACGACACAATTATGCACATAACTTGCGCTTGCCGCTGAATTGGCGCATTTTGTTATTGTTGCAGTTGTTGTTGTTGTTGCCATCGCTGTTGTTGTCTTGTTGCTTTTCATATTTAGCATTAATTGAAATGAATTCATAACAAGTTGGCATCGCCTTGCGAAACAAAGGTCAAGCTATGTAAATGGGTCGGGTTATTGTTAAAGTTCTCCGGTTCATTTTGTGACAATTTGCCATAGACCTAAACTCTATTATATAGTCATGCACAACTGATAAAAGAAACTCAACACTCTATATATCTATCTCTTATTAACAATATCTTTCTGTCTCTCTTCTCTCTCTTTGCAGGTGAGTACAAATCGAAGACACTGCCTCGCATACACTTCGATACAGCGCTAAACGATACGTCATTAAATGAAGGTAAACAATTTCATTGTTGGTCTGATAGAATACACTGGTCGGTAGTGAGAGTTTTTCAGTTTCAGTTTCAGAAACCTTGGGCAAACATTTATTATTATCTATAAATATATCCTCTAAATAGGTATCGGCTATTGCAAATAATAAATATGTATCTATATTTCGTTTAAAGCCATGTTTCACAATATTTAACAACCTTGTCATTATCATTAGTTGGTATTATATTTAACAATTTTGTATAATATACAAAATATATTATTATATATACATACATATATACATTTTATGTTTTATATGTATGTACGTAAAATCAAATAAAAAGAGCAAAGTTTTTAATCTACAGATCGATTTATAAATAAATTGACATTTAATAATTGTTTTGAGAAAGTTCTGACAGCTTGAAGTTGTTGATAATGTGTCAAGGAGTCGATTTTTTTGTCGAAAATCGTTTTAATTAACTCTTTATAGGGTGACAAAAAAATAAAAAATTTAATTAAGTTTCATAAATTTTAAGCTGTAGCTATCTCTTTCAGTCTGTCTTTGTCGTTTGCATATCACATTGAATACAGTTTAAAATTGTGTTGCATACTTTTCAGCGCGTTCGTATCTTTTTTTCAATTGCATACTTTTAAGCTGAAGAAAAATAACCATTTAAATGACACCATAACTTCAGTTGGACCCGCATTAACAGTTCATTGTGCTGCTGCCATATGTATAAGTGAATGCAAATTGAGAATTGAGAATTGGTAATGGAAATGGAAATGGAAACAGAAATGGAATTGACTTGTCCAAGCTTCATAAATAAGTCGCATAGTTCCGCAAAAGGCAACGTGAAAGTGTGTGGTGAGATGGGGGACGAGGTGAAACGTGTCGCACACACGTAAAACACAAAAGTCACGCACTTCCGTTAAGCAGGCAAACTAAAGTCGAGGGAGTCAGAGCTGGAGGAGAAGGAGGAGGAGAAGAAGTAGAAGGAGGTGGTTGGATAATGTGTATGCCTCTAATTTGCTTATTATGCGCTGCCTCTCGCTCTCTCACTCTCTACTTAAAGTCCCCCACACCACACAGACACATGTGCGATGTATGTATGAGTGTAAGCGTATGTGTGTGTGTGTACCTGCGCTCAATTAGATCAATTACGAGCCACATTGCCACTCACGCCCTTATGCCTTATGCCTTATGCCTTTATGCCTGCCTTATGGCTTATGTCTGCCTCTTCTCCTTCTCCATTACATTCTTCCTCTTGTAATTGTTGTTGTTGTTCGTCTTCCCTTTTCTTATTCTTATTCTTGCTCTTATTTTTCTTATTCTTGTTGCTTTGCTTTGGATTCGGTTTTCTTACAAATGCGCTGCGTTCCTTACAATCGGGCATATTGTTTTGCCCTTGATCAATATACATATGTATGTACATATGTACATACATATTTTTGCACAGCAGGTTGACTTGTCCAGCATGTTTGTTCATGTCTTTGGCTGACATTTGTACATTAAATGGCATGTCATGGACACGTACAAACATGTCGCACAAACGGAACTCTCGTTTCCAAACAATAGAACTGGCGAGTAATGTAAAAAATCGATTTTAAAATTTTTAAAATTTTAACATGTTATAAAATGTAATATCTTATTATATGTATCGAGTTGTTTAACATTACTAATTTTAGGTGTAGTAAGATTTAGCACTAGCAAAAATGATGAAAGTAATATTTACATTTAAGAATATTGTTAAAATATCGGCTTATTTAACTTTAATTTAAAATGTAAAATTAGTCGATATTTGACGTTAAATAAATAAACATAAATCAATAAATATTTTAAATTTATATTATGAAATGATCGCATAAAGAAAGAATTCAAACTAATTAATTCTAATTAATTTTATAATTACTTAAACAATTGTATACACTTCAAAAAGCGTCAGAAATGTACATACACATTTATATATATTGTATATATTTAATGCATATTCTTCAATTATAGCGCATTTGTTTGTTGACATGACTGGATCGTGACTTGCTCTCACGCTCCTTGCACTTTGTACATGTGTATGTTTTGCTCCCTGTCTCTCTCTCTCTCTCTCCCTCTTACACACACTCGCTAGCTCTGCTGACAATTTGGTGGCTTTGTCAACGCGCATGGGCAGCACTGTTTTCTATTTGGCAGCCTCGCTTGGCTGCACTGCGCATTCTCTCACTAAATTGCTCAGGGATGCTAATGACATGAATTTGTTTATGTTTATATTGGAGTCACTAGTAGTTTGTTTATGTTGTAACAATACAATAAATAATAATAATTATTTATTAGCAATAAAAGAAAAAAGATTGAAATAATTATAAAAAATTAAATTATTTTTGTATAATATTTATTGCTTTTTAGCCTTGCCAATTGGTTTGCCGTTGAGCTGCTTTGCATCCCTCGTTAGAGCTGGCGTTGATCACGTTTACGCTCTTGCTCTCTCTCTCTCTCACACACACACACTCTCTTCCGCTCTCTCATTCATTTTATCATGGTCGTGTGACGCTGTTTTGTAGCAACGGCTGCGTCGGCGTCAGCGTCAGTTGTGAGAGAAGCGCGTCAGCGAATGGAAGTGTAGCGGGAAGAATACGACGACGTGTAGACGAAGAAGAAGAAGAACAAGAAGAACGCCTGCGTTTCCCTCAATGCGTTTTTCTGTTTCTGTTTTGTGTGTGTTGATTTTTTTTCTTGTTGCGTTTTGTGGTTTAGTTTTGGATATTGTTACTTATCGCCTTACATTTGTTTAATTCCTGTGTATTGTGTATTGTATTTTAACATAAATGATGGCTGCAAATTTAAATTGTTTATTGTGAATGTGAAATGCTTTTAAAATTCTGCACAAAATAATGTTGAGAAAGTAAAAAGTGTGTGTACACTGTTTCTACATGTGTAGTATTGTGCTGCATGCAACGAAACGCAGCGAATGTGATGCAAAGTCGCGATAAAATAACTGCAAGCAACAACAACAACAGCTACAAATACAACAACAACAACAGCTACAAATACAACAACAACAACAACCAAAACTGGCGACAACGACGCGTGAAATAACTAAGAAAACAGAGAAATAAAATAAAACGTTGGCTCGCAAACGCGGAAATGCACTTGAGCGCATAATTTTTATAAGTCAAGCGACACCAGAAACAACGACAAAACAACAACAGCAACAACTACAATAAAAACAAAAGCAAAAATAAAAAATAAAATAAAAGAAAAAAGAACTTAAGAAAGAAATAAAGAAATTGCTTGTCAGCAAATTGCAGCAGCCAAAGAAGCCACAACAAACATACAAAACATATAAACACATACATTGAAATACCTGCACACACACACACACACAGTGTGCGCTCTCTCTCTCTCTCTCTTCCTGACAAGCGCGCTGTCTCTGTCGCACTGCGCGCGCGCGCCTTTGCTGCCTGCTGCGTATATGTGTGTGTGTGCTTGTATTAGTGAGAGAACGTGCGTGCATGTGTAAAGAGAGCGAGTGAGTAGAAGAGCGTGCAGCAGAGAGTGAGGATGAAGAGCGAGGCGCCTGAGCGCCGCATTAGCAACAACAATTAAAACAAGCGCGCAAAATGTTGCAGGCGCATAGCGACGCCAGCAGCACAACAACACTAACTAAAAGCCAAAGCAGCGCCGATAGCAGCGACTGCGCAGCCGCGACACCAACGCAGGAAGAGAAGACACAACGACGTCGCTCCACCTTCTATGTACCGTTGGTTATTGAAGACGAAGAGGAGCAACAACAACAACAAGAACGACCAAAGGAACAACAACAACAACAGCTAACGGCACACGGCGGCAGCAGCTCGAGTCTAAGCAGCGGCAACAGTTTAAAAAACAGCTTAAAAAAGTGCGCCTCATTAAAGAGTGCAAGTGGAGGTGGAGGTGGAGGCGGTGGGCGTGGTCAAGGTGTGTCCAAGGCGAACGCGTTGTTTGAGCGCAAAGCGAGCAACAACAACAACAGGAGCAGCAGCAGCAGTAGCAACAACAACAACAATAACAAGAACAGCAGCAACAAAATGTCGCCACCTTGCGGTTTCAATTGGAGCATCAGTGGCAGCGAGGCAGCTGCACAATATTCCGACTCGGATGATGAGGAGCAGCAAACGTTGCAACAATCCTTGCAGCGACAGCAACTGATCAAGACATTGCAACCAGCAACAACAGCAACAACTGTTGCTGCAACAACAACAGGAGGAGCAGGAGTTGCAACAACACCTGCAGCAAAGTTGAAACGTTATGGCATTGTGTTGAACGTGATCAGCTTGAATGGCAGCAGCGGCACCGAGGAGGGGGAGGGTGTGGATGCCACATTTGATAGCGCCAGGTGCGCGCCACGCACTCATTTCAATGAAGATAACGATATTGTGATGGCAACACCTCCCAAACAGCAGGCCCTCTCTGTCTCTCTCTCGCCCGCACACTCGCGTCAGACGTCGACGTCGACGTCGACAACGGCGTCGACTGCAGGCGCTGCCGTCGCTGTCGTCGCTGTCGACGATGATGATGACTCAGAGATAAGCCGCATGCAGACCAACACCTCAACGCCCATCAAGCTAATGAAATCGCGTTCGCGTACAAATATTCTCGCCGTTCCATTGCCCAGTGTTGAGCGCGGTCTGGCCACGACAACAACGTCAACGTCGACGTCCGTGACAGCAGCAGCAACAGCAACAGCAACATCCACAACAGCAGCAACAACATCGCCAACGCGCACAACAACAACATTGATTACACTGCGCGCCAAATCGAAAACATTGCCACAAAATCTATCGCCTTCAATTGCATTACGTGAGGCAGCAGCCTTAGATGACACTGCAACAACAACAGCAACAACGCAACACAACTACTTCAAACAACAACACCACCACCACAGCAACAACAACAATCACTCGCAGCAACAACAACCACAACAATTGGGCAAACAACAACAACGTCAGCTGTTTGGCGGCAGTCAATGTAATTTTGCCACTAGCTCCGTTAGTGGTTCCGGTTTCGGTTCCAGCTCCGTTTCAGGTTGCGGCTCCAGTTCATCGCCATATAAACTGCAGAGCAGCGTCTCAGCTGCCTCAATTATTACACATAGCTTTCCGCCCAAGAATCTATTCCTATTGAAATCGACACCGAAACTAACCACAGATGCCACGCCCCCAGCGCCCAGTGCTGTGCCACAAACAGCTGTAATTACCTCACCGCCCAAAAAGTCATTGAGTTTCATACGACGCGCACATTCCACAAAACTATCGCGTAGCAATTCCCTATTAAAAACAATTGGAGGAGGAGGCGCTGGAGGAGTGGGAGTGGGAGGAATAGGAGGAACAGGAGGAGGAGCAACTGGTGCTGCTGCTGTGGCAAGTCAGTCGTTGTTGCAACACGTCGGCATGCAGTCGAGTGGGGCACAACATCATTACACCTCGTTGTCGGCATCCAATAGTTGTGCAAGCGACACGGGAAGTTGGGGAAAACATTTCTATATGAATTACGATGTGTGTCCCTTGGGATTGGATGAATTGGGCGCCTACTTTCAGACGGATCACTGTGAGGAACTGATCTGTGAGCGTTTCATGATCAAGGATCTCACTTTGCACTCAACCACATGCACAACAACGGAGACATCAACAACACTATCCGAGCACCAGCAACATAAACAACAGCAGGGAGATGCAACATCAGCGGGAGATGATGATGCAGGACATCATTCTGGTAGGTTTTCACAAATTCAATTCAATTTCTACAGGAAAAAGAACTTGTTTGTAAAAATCCCTGTACTTATTCTGTGACTTCGAATTCCCGTCATGTTCTCGAAATTTGTTTTTAGATTCCGAAGAATGAAAGCACACAATTCACAATACGTCATACTAAAATAAATATACAAAAAAACCAATCCTATAAAAATACTTGTAAATTTTGATTAGCTGACATTGCGATACTCTACTTTCCCACAGATTTCGCCAAAATATCGAAAGCAAACTAACTTTTCTGGTTTCAATGTACTCCCTTTCAGACTGTAGAGCCGTCTTTCTCTTTCAGAGACGGTCGAGAGGGGTCGTACACTTAAACACGTCCCTCGACAACGGTTACGGCTCGTTGGGTTTGTCACTTCCTGTTACTGTTACTGTTACTACTTATTATGATCCCTCCGATCGATCGATTTATCCCCTACTCCTCCGACCTACACCCGTTGTACATGTATCCTCTGGTGGTTGAAATTCGCCTCACGGCCAGGGTTGCCTACTTTGTCGTCATTCGTCGGGTCGCTTCGCTTCGTTTCGCTCCCCTTCCGATCGTGAATCGTGAAAGAAAGAAAGAAAAAGACAATGATAAGATAAGAGAACATGAATTTGTTACTCTCCCCTCTGTATATATATATACCTCACCCCCACTTACATACAGTTTTTATGTACGCCGTGTTGCAATCGTCGATCGACTATCGAGGTACTTCACACATTCCTCTTTTGCCCCACCCCACCCCTACTTTTAGTACCCTCAGTTTGTTAAGCCTTCCTGTTCTTTTGGCGTGTTTCTTCGCTAGCTTCTTTTTCTCTCCTTGTTGTTGATGTTGTTGATATTCAATGTTCGATCGTGCGTCGTTTTTTCTTCTTTCCTTAAGTGTGTGTATGCGAGTGTGCGTGTGTGTATTTGGTAGCCCAATTGTGTGGCTCAATTTTAGCCCATTTTGATAGTGATGGCCCTGAGAAGGCAACGAAGCGTCGCACAATGGGCGTCATCTAACCCAAAACTATAAAAAAAAATTGGTTTGTGATCATTTCTACAATCATTTTTGTTATTATTATTCCTCTTGTATACATATATTACGTACATAATTCACATAATGAGTTGATTAGTTTACCATGAAAACAATTCCATTTAAAATATTTTATTTATGCTGAATTCTTTGAAACGCACTAATACTCTCACATTTTCCGCGAGTTTTTTTCGTAAGCAACCAAAGCAAATTTTACAGAACAGACATATTTTTCAATTGTATAAATCTTGTTCTAAAATGTTACTTCGAAACCAAAATGTTAGTCTAATTTAGATCTCATATAATAATATACATGTATTTATTTTAATATTTGAGTTATTTTTGTTTTTGAATTGATTCTTATTTATGTATATTTCCAGACATTTTTGAATGTATATGGTTTAGCCTGTAAAAGTTAAACATGGAATAAAGAAATGTAGAAATGTGTGAAAGGAAGAAAATTGCATAAACTTTGTAATGGAAAAAAATGGTATTACTTTAAAACGGTCGGCTTAAAGTGTTTTATTTGAATTTATAAACAAAAACTGCACTACAATCTATTGAGTTGACTATACATTTCAACGCAAAAGTATCGTATGTTAATTAATAATTATAATTAACTTAACAGCTGGCGATAAACAGGTAACAAGAGAAATTGCTCAAAAAAAAAACTCAAGGAAATAAAAGCATCTATTATATGATATTTGCACAAAACAGAAGCGATGCAAAACTATAGCGATAGCTATTGTGTGATATCGATAGTTCAGCCTATTAAGTGTACAGTGGTAATCAGCGTATATGAGCTACTAATCTTTTGCATTTCAATTTTAAATGAATCTATCTCAATAGAAAGTCGATAGAAATACATTTTAGACGTAGTTTTTTTTAAATAAATATTTTAATTTTATTTGAAATTAAAAATGGGAGTTAATTTTGTAGTGGGTCAAAAAAATTTTGAGCCACTGTATGTAGTCCACTTATGCCATTGTCCCGTCTCCATTGCCGGCTGTTTAGTGTTGTTGTTGTTTCTGTTGTTGTTGTTGTGTCTGTTGCGGCTGCTGCTTGTTTTTTGGTCTCTTTGGCTACAATTTCAATTTCATTGCGCGTTCCTTGCTGTTGTTGTTGTTGTTGGTTTCTTTTTTTGCTGTTTTTATTATGATTCAGACGCACACAAACACACACACACACACACTGACACACCTGCACCACAAACCAGTTTGGGAATTGAACAAGTCGAAAAACAGTAGAAACGAAACACGACGTACTCGCAGTCGTAGTCGTGAGCTGAAAGAGCGTAAGATCCCAGCAAGAGAGAGAGCGGAGCAACAGCAAGTGAGAGGAGCACAATGAGAGCGTAGAAAACGGCAAACAAACGTTTTGACTCACTAAATTGTTGTTGGCATTTTTGTCACACACACACACACACACACACACACACACACACACAGATGCAGGCAGGCAAATGAAGTGAGAGTGCGAGTGAGCGAGAGTCGAAGAAGAAGAGAGAAAGGGATCGAGAGAGAAAGAGAGATGCGGTCAGCGTTTGTTGCATTTGTTGGGTGCATTTTATTTGAAATTTGATAAGGCGAAAAACGGTTTTGTAACGACACACGACTCTCAGCTGAGCG
The DNA here is from genome assembly GCA_951394115.2 of Drosophila phalerata. Taxonomy (NCBI): domain Eukaryota; kingdom Metazoa; phylum Arthropoda; class Insecta; order Diptera; family Drosophilidae; genus Drosophila; species Drosophila phalerata. The sequence goes on along the minus strand of OX596006.1, from coordinate 31,354,955 downwards.
ATTCTCGATAAAGCGAAAGCCAAAGCATACAGAAAATAAACACAAGAAACTGATAGAAAGACACATGAGCAAACATTTACTCGAAATGTGTGTGTTTTGAAATACATACAAAGTATAGATACAAATACACACACACACACATGTTGCTGAGTTTGTATCTATGTGTGTATATATGCACTTTTCATATTTATTATTGATCTATGCATTCTTATCGGTTATCGATACAGATCACAAATGCGTCTATTGACAACGACGATCGTCGCCATTGCGTTATTACAATTCCCCCCACCTTCCAATAATTCCCTTTCTTCAACCATTTATCAGTCGGAGTTGACGGATCGACGGATCGTGAGAGAGCATAGAAAATAAATTTGTTTAACGCGCTGTTAATTGAGTTGACCTTATCGCACAGTTAGAAACGAAACCAATCGAATTTGTCTACGATTTCCAATCAAATCCCCCCATCAAATCGGATTTTTTTTTTATCGCTTTCCCCCATTCTAAATAACCCATAACCCCTGGCCATTGGCCACTGGCCTTACACGGATTGATGGCATGCCAAAGACGCGATGAAATCACCACACACAATGTGTGTGTGTGTGTGTGTGTAGATCACAGAGATCTCACTCTGGAGGTCGCTGCCTCCTCACATCACAGATCACAAATCTCATATCATCTTTTGACCAAAAGTGTTACGAGACAACCAGAGACTCTCCCCAGTTTCTGCTGTAATAGGCCCTGGCCTCGCCATATCTGGCACTTGATCGCGATCTCTAAAATAGAATTGGCAAAAAAATAACATTAAGAAAAACAGTAATAACACAAGTCCAAAATCACAAAATATGTCGTATAGCCGACAAAATGCATGAAAACGATATCGTTTTGCTGCTTTATCAACAAAAAAAAAAAAACAACGGAGAGCTCATAGGAATGGGTAAATGTTATACAGTATTTAATATAAACATTTCATATACTTGATAACACTTGAAAGACAATTTATGACAGAATGTTAGCCTATTGAAACATGTTTATTGAACCCCATGTCTATTTGAAGAGCATATCAAGGGTTTCATCATAAAAACGATAAATAAATTGTCTGTTGGCTGATAAGAAGATTCCAAGTTCGATGTGAAGTTCACTAAGAAAACATTCATAATTTGAGTTCATTATCTTTTCATGACCTTTAATTTAATAAGACTTATGCAAGTGTTGAGTTAAAGATTTAATAAATTTAGAGATAATAAAGAAAAGAATATATGAAAGATTTAAATGCATTTTTCTGGTGATAAATTTTAGTCAGTTGAAAAGTGCATGAACTAATAGATAAAGAAGCTAGAAAAAATGTAAAATAATAAAGTATTTTTATGATTATAAAATTGCTTTGAGTGGAAAATTTTATGAAGTAAGAGATCTAGAAAATTTGTGCTGATAAATGTTGAGTTGATTAATGAAGCAATATATAAAAGCTAAAAAATATAAAAAAAATTTTTAATCATTTTAATGACAATAAAATTGAATTGAAACATTTAGGGAAAATTTTACTAGAACTTAGAGAGATAACATACATTTATGCATTAATAATTCTATAGATACTTGACTTTAAAAAGCATAAGCTAGTACACTTCAAGTAGTTGAGAATATATATTCATTAACTTTACTTGGTATTCATTACTTTTCATTAGTCTCGGCTTATAAGTGCAGTGTAATGTAATGACTGATAATAATGATAACTACATGCAACAACTTCCTCTGTAATTTTGCCCCACAGTCATCTCTCATCTCATAACCTGATCTATATAATCATCATTCTCTTTTCGCTTTGTGCACTTTTGTGTGGTGTACGTCGAGTGTCGTCGCTCTTTGCATTTCTATATTTCTATTAGACATGGGCGTAGATGTGGGTGGATGTTTTGGGGGCGTCTTTATAAGCATACAAATCATAATTATAATCATGCGCCATTTTTGTAAGTGGGGCTATATACTTGTTGTTTCTTTTTCTCTCTCATTTGTTTTGTTGCTTTTGTGACTGCGCCTATTTAGGGCTGGCCAAGAAGATGTTTCAACGAGTTTTGATCTTGTATAGAAATCTTTTATAAATAGAAGCTGCCACAACAAAAAACATGACACAATTTCTGAGCATGTGTGTGCGTGTGTGTTGTTGTTTGTTGTTGGGGGGTCTTTCCTTTTGGCTTTTGAAATGACAAATCGCGTTGTTTGCATCTGGGCAACTGGAAATGAATCAACGATGCGGAAGATGCTGCCCCAAAGCGCTTTTTTTTATCAAATGTGAATAAATCTTTAGAATTCTTTTTTCTTTATCTGAAGATGAGGAAAGAGGAGGTGCATAGTAGTATAAATGATGTTTGCTTAAGTTGATGAATCAGATATTTTTAAAGGGCCGCAACTGATGAGAGGCTAATCAGCTAGCTGGGTGGCCTGGGCAAGGTCGTTGTTGGTCTCTCTCCCTCTCTGTCAGTCTCTGTCTCTGTCTGGTCTTTATGCTGCGAGGGCGGCAAATGCCACAAGCGGCAAAGAAGAAGAAACCAGTTTACAGCTAAAGCAGGAAAAACAAAAGGGGAGAAGAAGAAGATGGAGATGAAAAAGCATCTCAGCATCTTGTGCTGAGTTACCTTTTTCGGGGCAGATGATGACGATGATGATGAAGATGATGATGGTGATGAATCATGAATCATGGTACGAGTACCTGCCGTCACTGCCACATCAGGGGCGGGGTAGAAGCAACAACAACAACAACGAGATTGAGAACAACAACAACCGGGGCAGGTGATGTGCAGCAGCTGCTGTTGCTGCCTCTCGACTCCTTTTGTTGTACTTATGTATGCCTCGAGTGGCATTCAAAAACCGGTTATCCTTCGATGCGGGTCTTAACTGGCCTTTGCATTCCTCTCTCTTACTCTCACTCTCTCTCTTTCTCCCTCTCTCGATATAATATATAAATCTCTCGTAAACCAAATTCTTAATCCTCAAATTCCAGCAAAGGTTGCCAAAGGTCATACCCAAATTCTCAAATTCAATTCAATCTCAATTCAACCGGATATTGCAAATATTTTTAAGCCGATTCCAACTGTTTTGCATTGTTTGAATCTCCAACAATTGAACGAATTTGAAATTTTAGCAAATAAACCAACGTCATCTTTATGAATGCATTAAAATGTAGAAATAAGTATAATCACAATTTGAAGACAGGTTTAAATACAAGTTTCTCAAATGCTGATGATTTAATCGAGTGTTCAGATAAAACAATTAATTCCCTCTCCCTTTGCTCAGTCTCCCTCTTTTTAACAAAAAGGAATTGTAGAAGAACAAATTTGAAATGTTTTCTCTTTCAGACTGCAACGTTTTAATAGAATTTGTGACATTTTTATATTTTTCTTCTTTGTTCTATTGCCAAAACGTATCAATGAACACTAGGACTGTTTAATTTTTATCCACAGCAACTGTGTTCCATTGCCAAAACGTTTCACTTTGCAATTGCATATAAATATATTTAAATATAAATCAACTTTCTTAATTCTAAATTTTCAATGCGAACATTTTGAACTGTTTGATTCCATTTCATTTTATTCCAAATAACGCATTCCATTCTAATTTCCATCGTTTTCTCTTCTGCTTATAGATACTTCATATGAGAAGGCGTGTCGTCGCGGCTCGGCGCCCACCACGCCCATTTTGGGCAACAAACAGCATCAGCCGGAACACAATGCCGCCTCCCGCTTCACCAACTTCTTCTCCAAAAGGTGACAACACTCAAATGATCTCCAGAGTTTATAGAAATATGTCTAACGCATCTTTTACAGAACGAATCCCCTAAAGCGCACAAAATCAGTAACCAAATTGGAGCGCACTAAGCGTGGATCGGGAGGATTACGTGGATCACGCTCTCACGAGAGTCTACTCTCCAGTCATGCGGTCATGTCCACCATAGGTAAGTGTCAAATACAAGAAACAATAGATTTCTTCGGCATGCCGAAAATTTGATACCCTTGCAGACCACAGGAGATTTAAGAAAATCATTGAAAGTCTTTATTAGTTTAGTTAAAATACCTCGAATACCCGAATAAATATTATAAAAATGCGATTTTCGACTGATCGTTAGCTAATATACCTTGAATACCCAAATAAATATTATAAAAATTCGACTGGTCGTTAGCTAATATATGATATAAAAAATTCGTACAATTGATTGAACTATTTTTTAACATAGAAAAACAAGACTGTTAATTTTAATCTTGTCAAAATACTTGGCACATTTCCATGAAATTTCAAAATGAATCCTCTGCAAGATTATGAAAAATACTCGCTCATTCGTAGAATGCGTAAGATACTCACTCGTTTCGATTACTCGTTGCAGATTTGTCGTGCAGCGGGGCGGTGGGCGTGGCGCCCGTGCATCAATCGGTGCTGGGGCGACGTCATTGCTTCCAGGTGCGCGGCGGGCCGCGAGGAGAGCGTTATTATTCATGTGGATCGCGGCAGGAGCGAGATTTGTGGATCTACTCGCTGCGGAAGTCGATAGCACCGAATGCCGAGCACACTCGTCGCACCGACAACTCGCTGAAGCTGTGGGTCTACGAGGCGAAGAATCTGCCCGCCAAGAAGAAATACTTTTGCGAACTGCAATTGGATAAGACGCTTTATGGTCGGACGAGTGTTAAGCTGCAGACGGATCTGTTGTTTTGGGGTGAATACTTTGATTTCCCGGACATACCGGAGATCAATGTGATTACGGTGAATGTATTCCGTGAGGTGGACAAGAAGAAGAAGCGCGATAAATATCAATTCGTTGGCTCCGTGAAGATACCCGTACACGAGGTGACATCACGTTTAATCTGCGAGGATTGGTATCCCATCCTCAGTGACAAGGCAAGCGACAGTCTCGGCCGGAGCGGACTCGGCGGCAGTGGCAGTGGCAAGGACAAGGACAAGGAGCGTGAATTGTTGCCCACGTTACGGATCAAGTGTCGCTTCCAGAGCACGGATATTCTGCCCATCAATGTGTATGGCAATTTTCTGGGCTACCTCAAGGAGAACTACAAACGGGTGTGCGAGACTCTCGAGCCGGTGATCGGTGTCAAGGCCAAGGAGGACATTGGACAGGCGCTGGTCTTGCTAATGCATGCCCAGGGATTAGCTGGTGCCTTTCTCACCGATGTCGTGGCCCTCGATCTGTTGCGGGTGGGCGATCAACGTCTCACATTTCGCGGCAACTCGCTGGCCACCAAGAGCATGGAGGCATTCCTCAAGCTGACGGGTGAACAGTATCTGCAGGACACACTGTCCGCTCCCATCAACGAACTGATCCAATCGGAACGCGACTGTGAGGTGGATCCCACAAAGACAAGTGGCTCATCAGCGGGATCATTGCAGCGCCAACAGGCGGCACTTCGTGGTGCCGTTCGCAGTGCCTGGCAGTGCATCTACGAGTCGCATAAGCATTTCCCACCCCAACTGCGCGCCTGCTTTGCCACATTCCGCGAGAGGTTGCAGCAATTGGGGCGACAGGATATGGCCGATAATCTGATCTCGGCCAGCATCTTTTTGCGTTTCCTCTGCCCGGCGATATTGTCGCCATCGTTGTTCAACATCACCAGCGAATTGCCATCGGCACGTGCCACACGCAACCTGACGCTGGTGGCCAAAACACTGCAAACATTGGCCAACTTTACACGTTTCCAGGGCAAAGAGAATTTCATGGAGTTTCTCAATGATTTCCTCGAACAGGAGGCATCGCGTATGCAACAATTTCTCGAGTATATCTCAACGCGACCGGAGCATGCCACACCCGATTCCATACTCGACTGGGCTGGGTACATTGACCAGGGCAAACAGTTGTCCATACTGCACAGTCTGCTCAGCGAGAGTCTGGCCAAGTTGCCGGAGGCACGACAGCATGAGCTCGATCCGTTGCAGCACATACTGGACGACATAAGTCGGGCCAAGGAGTTGACGGCTGGACATGCACTAGGCTCGGGTTATTTGCCCACAGTCATGTCCACGCATGAGAATCAGGAGAATCATCAGCCTGAACAGTTGGGCGCTACATCTTTGAAACAGCAACAACAGCAGCAGCAACAACAACAGCAGCAGCAGCAACAACAACAACAACAGCAGCAGCAGCAGCAACAACATCAATTGGCACAGCCACAACATGCGGTGCTGAGCAAACCTGTGCCCGCTGAGCGTGGCATGTTGCGTGGAGTACTCACACCAAGTGCGCTGGAGAAGAACATCTTTCGCTACAATGATCCCACAGTGAATGTGCGACTGCAACAGCAACAGCAGCAACAACAACAACAGTTGGAGCATCAGCAACATCATCTGTTGTCCAATTCACAGAGCTCACTTGCCACAGGAGGAGGAGGCAATGGTGGTTATATGAGCTCACCCGTGTTGCAACATGCGCAATCGCAGAGTTCCATGGCATCCTCATCATTGAATGGCAGCAGCAGCAATCTCTTGATGCCAGCAGCAGCGTATCCCGCCCAGCAGCAGCAACAACAGTTGCAACATTGTCCGCCCGCGCCACAAACCAGTGCGGCAAGCACAATGGAGCGCATGGATCGCTTGGGTCAAAGCTATCAGTATGTGTCCAATGGCAATGACTATGATGCATCCACAGGCAGTTCACGTGCGCGCACCTTGCCACGCAACAACAACAACAACAACAACAGCAACAACTGTAGCAACAACAATGTGGCCAATGTTGCCAGCATCGGTGGCAACAACAGCAGCATGCAAAGCGGCAGCTTTGATGACATGCACGGCGAGTTTATACAAATCTCTGGCTTGGACACGAGCAGCGCCTTTGTGCGCAAATCTCCAACGCCATTGATGAAGGCAGCTGCCAGCAATGGTGGCAATAACGGCAGCAGCAGCAATTTGCCACGAGCCACACGCATTAATCGTCACAATTTGAACCTGAATCTGGGCATACCCGATCACTCGTATGGACCAACGCGTGCACCATTGAATCCCAACTCGAATATGCCCAAGAATCTGGAGGATCTCGATGATCTGTTCAAGTATGCCGAGGAGCATGAGGTGTTGGCTGAACCACAGCCAAGTGGCAGCATCAGCAACAATCACAACAGCAACAGCAATCACAACAGCAACAAGCAACAGTTGTCGGCCAAGAGCAGTCATTGCAGCTCTGGCTATCAAAGCATTTCCACAAATCCCTCGCCTGCACAATCCTCCAGTCCCGTCGAGGGGCAACAACAACAACAACAGCAGCAGCAGCAGCAACTCAAGTTGAATGCACCTTTGGCCTTTAAGAATCCATCGTATCAGCTGCAACAGTGCAGCATGCCACAACAGACGCCGTCCTCGAGTCGTGCCCCAGCCACACCCCAACAGCAACAACAAGCCGCATCCGCCTCCGTTTACGGCGGACGTGTGAAGCCTTTGGGAGTGGGTTTAGTTGCCGCCCGCGCTGCGTTCCTGAATAGCGGCGGCACCTTGGATGCGGCCACCTTGACGCCCAGTTCATCGGATGAGCAGCTGTCGGCGGATAACTATTACAGTTATGCGGCAGCAGCAGCAGCCGGCGCCACTGTTGGCAGCAACAAATTGGAGGCACAACGTTCACTCAGCGGCGGCAGCAGCTCCTCCAATTCCAATTCCAACTCCAATTCGGGCAAACCACATAATTATGGTCGCCTCAATGGTCCCCTGAAGCGGGAGGATGTCTACGGCAGTGCCACCAATGGCAGCAGCATTAATGTTGCCTATCACCATCATCATCATCACCAGCAGCAGCAGCAACAGCAACAACTGCAGCAGCAGCAACAACAGCAACATTCGCATCTGCAACACTTGCAGCAGCAGCAACAACAGCTGCAGCTGGAGCAAAAGCAATATGCCAGCAGTGGTGCAAGCAGCACTGGTGGTGCATCCACAACCGCGGTGGCACAGCGTCGTCTCAGCCTTGACTCGGCCCGAACTCTCTCCGACAGCAGCACCGACACCGAGGGTAAGCAATATGCATACATTATATCAAATAATAATACAAAACAACACAATCACGCATTAAAATAGTGGGAAAACTAGAAATAAGCAAAATAAAAAATAAATAGGAAACTTAAATTATAAAATAGTTACAAGAAACTGAACATCAAGAAAAACACTAGTAGGAGAGACGTCAGTCGAGTGTTCTCAGCTCTTATCAAATTGATAGCTCTAGCTCCTATACTAAATTTATAACTTATAGTCTCTGAAATCTAGAAAATTGGGAAATATTTTATTTGTCAATTAAATGTACAAAAATGTACTGGGAAGACCAAATTTATGATAAACCGCAGGGAAAGAATATTTTTTTTTTCAAGACTAACTTAACAATTTATATCCCAAAACTCAGGGATCGTAAAAAATATGTGATCTAAAATGAAAATTACGACACGAAAATCATTTCTTTATATTGCTAAACACATAATTTTTTACATTTATGGAACTGCACATATATTTTTAATATTAAAGTAAATATTACGAAAAAAATAATATTTCAAAATTCTATAATAGAATCAACGCTGGCCGTATTCAGGTGTGTTCCAGAAATGTAAAACAACTGAAAACCAACAAAAATCATATGGGATTTTTGTTATTATAAAAATGTATTCAATTTTATTCTTAGTAGTTACTGTGTTTTTGTAAATTTTACATTAATTTTAAAAGTAGAATCCATCTAGTAACATTCTAATTTATTCATTTATGCTTCTTCTTCAGGGCACTGCACACAGTTGCAGGAGGGAAAGCGACGTCGGCAGCTGCGCAGCAGCGGTGGAGGCGCCTCGGAATCGGGTCTGGGCAAGGGCTACGATCAGAATGGCGAGATCCAGCTGCTGCAGGAGACGCTGGACACGTTGCGTCATACGCTGGATCGGGACGAGGCCGAGTTGCGTGACTCCAGCGATGAGTTGTTCGCCTTGCAGCGTCCCTCGGGTGCTGGCAACGGAGTCGGCAATCTGAGCCAACAATCCGAGTCCACCATGCGCAGCATTATCGACAGGTGCCGTCTCTTTTCCACACACACTCACACACATACAGACACGCACAGGCGAACAGGCATATTCATGAGTGTTATTCATTGCAGACTCATCACCATGGAGGAGGAGCTGCGACGCGAGCAGCTGAAAATGTCCTTGGCGTTGTCGCACAAGCAGCGCGTCATCGAGGAGCAGGGACAACAGATTGCGGCGCTAGACGCGGCCAACAGTCGACTGCTAAGCGCGCTGACCGCTCTGCGTCAGCGCTACGAGACACAGCAGCAACAGCAGCAGCAGCAGCAACAACAACAGCAGCAGCAACAACAGCAGCAATAACAACAGCATCAAGCACCAAAGAACCAGAAGCCACAGTGAGCGGCTGAAACGGATGCAGGAGCGGATTTAGATGCAGCTCCTTCCTCGACAACAACAACAACAACAACAACCACAACAAAACACACACAACCACACACCAACACACACACACAACACACAAGTTGTAGACGCCGCCGTTGTCGTCGTTATTGTCATAAGAACATTTTTGTTTATTTTTTTTTGCGCCCAAATTTTTTTTCCTATGCTACATAAATTATGCTAAATGTTTAAATATATATACATATATATAAAAATTATATATACATATTATAAAAGAATTTCTCAAGCTATGTTTAAAAACAAATAAAACGCAACTGTTGCTGCAGCAGCGGCAACAGCAGAAGATATGATTGTAAACAGCAGAAGAACAGGACGAAGAAGTAGAAGAAGCAGAAACAGAACAAGTTAAGTTAATGAATAAAATATAACCAAAGTTAGACAAAAAAAAAGCGTTGTGTTACTTATTTATTTGTTGAACTTGCTGAATATTCAGTTTTTAGCAAAATAAAAGTCGGCCGCCCAAAAATATGCCACAAAAATTATAGCAACCTGTTGTCTGCTTTGTTTGTTGTATAAGGCCAACAAAGTTTTTAGTACATTAATATGGAATTAAAAGTGTGCTACAAAACTGATATCTGATATTAGCTGAATATAGCTGCTGTCTCTTTTTTTTGAAAGAGAAAGAATCTATATGCTTATATAAATACTTAGGGTGCATCGATTTTTTCGAAATTCAAATCAAAGATGTTTTCACCAAGAAACCATAGTTCTAAAATCAATTCCTAGTCTCCGCTTTTTATGTTGAAAAATAAATAATAAATAATCAGATGTGTTCCGGAAATCTCTAGAGTTTTTGGAGACAATTGCTTTTGAAAACAACCATTCGAAATGTTTTCTTGAACATATTTTCCAAGTCCCTAAAATGGGCTTACTTCCAGTTTTAACAACATTTTTATATTCAGAAATATTTTATATAATTGGCAAAATTATTAAAAATTTATTTAATGCATTTTTATTAAATTTAAAGAATAATTTAATTTAAAATAATAAATATTACATTTTGTCAAATCTCTCAACCATTTTTTAGACATTTAAGAGCAATGGTTGATTTGTTCAGGAACACTAGCAATGGTAGAGACTTGTAGAACACCTATGAAACCTAGAAATCAAAACTGCTTATATACCTGCTATATATATATTACAAAATTAACCGTCAGAAGTGTGGCCTTGCCCTTTATATTTAACTGCCGCCATCTATATAAAAACTCAGTAACTATGTGAATTAAATTGTGGCGCCATCTCTGATGAACAGTAGTCTGCGTGAACAGATACTGAACCTACGCCATCTATTGTAGTTTTGTATAACTAACAAACAGTGGCGTTATCTCTGAGTCGGTTAACCTGCGCAACGGCCACAAACACTGAAATGAACCAAAGATGGCGGCACGTGGCCTGTTTTACAAATTTTATGGCTTCAAATGGCCACAAATTTTCTTCAGTGTCGCCGCATTACGCAATAATAAAAAAAAGTGTACACTGGTGACACAAATAAATCTCTATGCCTGATGTCGTTCATACCGTTCGAACCGTTAGACAGTAGGTAAAACGGTTAATCGATTGCCAGGTAAAAAGGCGACCCGTCACTGCGTCAATGAGCTGAAATTCCAAGGGATTTCCAGTCGAGCTCGTCATTCATGAATTTTGCGCACATGTGTTGTCAATTACCTGGCCATAAGTCCCGATCCCAAATCCATTGATCAGGTAATGCGGCTAACAGGGATTTTCCAGATGTTTAGCTCAATGAATGCAGACCTGGAGTATATAACGAACTGAACACTGTCACAGGATATTTAGAAGCCAAGTTAACATCACCGCAGACAGTTGTCCACACAGTCATGTCGTCATTATCATCAACTTTATTGCGCATCACTTGCATCATTTGCATCATCAGTGCGCTGAGCGCCATAGAGGCAACCAGATCATCAAGGGATCCATTGCCACTTCCACTGCCCATGCAGCTGAGGATTTGGCAGTGTCGCCAGCGATGTTACCACCAAACGTTGCTGCAAACCACATCACCAGCACTGTGCCGCACTCGTCCCGACTGCTACATGTGCCACGACTATTGCCGAGTCCTCGTCATCGCCGAGTGGAGTCTGGCCTCGGCCATGTGTGCCGATCGCATCTTCTGCAGTCGCGGCTGTCGCACCGCCTGCAAATTCCATCGACACTACACGTCCACCTAGGACAGACAGACATGGCCATATGCATATATACACGTATCTGTAAATAGTTAATAATTAGTTGTAAGCTGTAAATAGTTGAAAGTATATAAGTAATATGTAATAATATGTTAAATAAATGATATTGAAAAGCAAATACATTTATATTATTCAGCATTATTTTTTATTACATTATTCAGCAACACTGTGTTCACTGTGTCCTGCACAAATTGGCCAAGCTGTTGCCATTTTGGCCAACAGCTGTTGCCGGCTTTATTAATCAGCAGTCGATGGAGATGACGATGACCCTGCCACAAATAATTTAAAGTTTTGCTAAAATGAACAGAGAATAAAGACATTAAATACAAAATGTTGAAGGCGCATAGAAAAGCATGCAACAGGTGGCCAACAAATGCAACAGCAGCAGAAGCAGCAACATCAGCGGAGGCGTCTCCAGCTCCTGATCAAGACTTGAGTTCGTCTTTCTTCTCTTCTTTTTATTTTTTAGGCCGGATATTGGCTGTGCCAACATATGGCACTTGATGCCAGCACATCGATAAGAGCTTCCTCCTTCTCTCCTTCCCTCCTTCTACTGCTCCTACTCCACCTACTCCAACCAATTGTCCCACTGTCCCATCGGACTCTAACGGTCCACACACATCATCTTCTCCCTGCCAGTCTGCCACAGCAGAAGCAAACATACATAAATATTTGTGGAGTCCATTGTTTGCCTTAACACCTAATTACATAATTGGAGGCAGCTTCCTCGACATCTCCCCTGGTCCATCCCGCCATTTAACCACGACCCCCTGCCATCAAGTGTCACATAAAGCAGCGGAGAGCGCATAAAAAACCAGCGATGATCGTAAAAAAATCGATTTGAAGTCTATAAAAATCATATCATACAAATTTTTATATGCTATGCACATTTAAAAATGTCACAAAACGAAGTGTAGAGAGGGGGGAGATCAATGGGAGTGGGAGAGAGACAGTAAATGATATATATAGAGAGAGAGAGAGAAGACAGTACCGGGAGTCTATAGGAAAGGGAAAAAGACTAAACGAAAAACGTTAACTCAATTCACAAAAAGTCAACAAAGACGACGAAAACAAGCCAAGAGTTTAGTAAGCCAGATAGTAATAAACCAGCTAATACACTTACCAAGCTTATAGATGCTAGATATATAGATTATATAAATATACGCTACCTAAATGACAGAAATATTTCTAGAGACATTCCATTTCAATATCAACGATTGTAACTTTAAACCAAGGCTACAAAACTCTAAAATTCTGGAATAAGTTTGCGTTCAGGTCTTAAATAAAACGACATTTTTGGTTAATTTACTAAGTTTTAAAGTTTTTCCTGATTTTTTAAGCCAATAACATAAAAATGGCTTGTATTTTAAAGATTTTTACTTAATATTATGATGGAATTATTTTTAACTTAAATCTGTAAACAGTGCATTTAATTTTCAGAGTTCTTATATTATATTATGATGTTTCTAAATTAAAAATGAGTTTTTTAGATTCTTAAGTTAGCGACAATTAACAATTCTTTTCGAAAACTGAATGAAATGACACTTCTACTAAAATAAACAGTCTAAAAATTAAATTAACTTTGACAAAGTGTACGACAAAGTCAACAAGCTTGCATTTTAGATACTGTAGAGTATTACAGAGTGGAGTAGTGTACACTACAAATAAGAAGAAAGCATTTGGAAATGAAAAACTAAGCTGACTCTTTTTGAAAGCAAATTAAAAGCCACGACAAATGGCCTAAGAAAACTGACAAATAAATTTCCCATTGAGGCAACAGGTGTTTAAATATGCAGTTAGTCTGTCCAAATGTCCCACCGTCTGTCTGTCTGTCTGTCTGTCAGCCTGTCTATCTGTCCGAAGAATTGAAAAGTTTCCCGATGATGCAATAAATTCACAGATAAATTTTTATTTACGATTGTAGAGTCAAGGGATATGGAGAGAGTGAGAGAGCGAGAGAGAATGGGAATATAGATAGAGATGCAGATAGATGGAGAGACAGGGTGTCTAGGCGAATACTAGTTGGGGGACTACAAGTAAGGAATTGAGGGGCGACTTTATTGAAATACTTTTTAGCGAGTGATGATGATGTTGCGGGCGTGCGGATCACGACTGAATCCCAGCCAGAAATTCGAGGGAGGCAACCAAGCGACCGATATATATTAATTAATTATAAAGCAAGCAGAAGGGAACTCCAGGTAGATGGAGAATGGAGTGGGAGAGGGAGAAGGAGAAGGAGGGGATAGCATAGGAGCATATAACGTGCACGAAGGTGAGAAATCAATTTTCAGTATCTCGCTTTGTGCTTAATACTTTTTCCAGTGAAATGCGCCGCTTAAACGAAGGAGCAGAGGGAGGAGCGGCGAGAGGAGCGAAGGGAGGAGATTGGAGAGAGGAGAGAAGCTGAGCAGCGCCTGGGGCCATCAGCAGGCAGCCAAAGTTGAGCTACAAGGCCCATTCCATTGTCGTCAAGAGACCCGAGAATTGAGAACCGAGACCCGAGACCCGAAACCGACTTCAACTCTCGAGTTGGAGCTTGAATTGGAGAAGCTCAAGCTCCTCGAAGGTTGAAGCTTGAAGCCTGGCACGTAAATTAGGATAACAACGTGAAACATAATTATTACTTTGGACAGATATGGCAACGTCTACTGCGCCTGCGCCTCCAACTTTAACTCCAACTCCAGCTCCAGCTCCAACTTCAACTTGGACTCCAACTTGGACTTGCAACTTCAACTTCAACTTCAGTTTTTATTTTGCTTTTGTGGCCCAAATAAATGTATTAAAGTTGGTTAACGCCTTCATTTTTTTTCCCTGCTTCCCAGTCTCGGGCCAGGGATTCACAACAACAACAACAACAGCAACAGCAACAACAACAAAAACAACTTGCCCCAAAGTAGGTGTAATAAAAAATATGAATTGTTGTTGTTTTAAGCTGCAACAAGCAGAGCAACAACAACAACAACAGGTTGCAGCCTCAGCAGCCAAATATCATTCAACGCTTTTTACGAGCTGCAAGTTAAAGCGAGTACTCATATTCACATTCACATTCACATTCATATCCATGCTCATGCCAAGTGAAATTCCACATGATTCACGGTGTGAGCATAACTGACATTTGACCAAATTGAATGTGTCGAGTGAATGAGTGAATATACTCAGAGACATTCACAAGCATGTGTGCAGCTAATTGAATACGAAATGAATAGCAAATGAGTGCATGCAAAGAGCTTATGTAACTTGTGATTAAATGTTATTGAACAATGACTAGCAACAACTGTGAAGTAATTGAAACATTGAGTGTATTCATGAGTGTTTTTCAGGCAGCCTCTGAGTAGGCATAATAAATCAATTGTTTATTTACTATTATAAATAAAGTCATGAGTACAATTGTAAATCATAAATATTCACACGTGTATTCAAGAGTATATTCTTAACTATGCACTCAAATAATTTACTCAGTTCCTATACTATGAGTGTATTCATGAATGTATTCATATATATATTTGCGAGCTTATTTGTGAGCAATTGTAAGAGTTGATTTTGAAATGTTTTCATGGCTATTCATGACTATTCATGAATGTATTCACGAGTGTTAAGTGCACTTTTTAATTGATTTAATTCTATAAAAACTAAAGCTCGCAATTCACAAATTGGCATTTGATTATTGGGCTCATCAGCTAATTATTGCACAGTGTTACAACTTCGCTGTAGATGCAACAAACTGTGGCACAGCTGCGTTTAGGAGCAAGGTGAAAGGATATTTGGGGGCTGGGTAAAGGAGGGGAAGCCCACCCGCTGCTGTCTCGGACGTAGGAAATGCCACAAAATTGAAAATGCAAAACGAAATTGGCAACGAGCAACGAGCAACTTGCAACAAGGCAACCAGGCAACAAGGCAACAGCCAACGGGGCAAGTGGCAAGTGGCAAGTGGCAAATGGCAGCAAACGGAGTGAAGCGGAAACGTAGGCCGTGCGTAATGAAGACGTTAAGCTGAAGATGAAGCTGAAGCTACAGATGAAGCGGGAACTCGGACTTGGACCTGGAATGGGACTGCGACTGAAACTGGGACTTGAACTGGAACTGTGGCTGCGAGGCATGCGTCGTTGTTGTTGTTGTTGTTGTCGATGTTGCAGGCTGCTGCGTAACTCTTTTAGCGGCGGCTCGTTTTGGTTCCGCTTGCATGTTAACTGAAAATTCGTATGAAGGCGAGAAATTAATGAATCATTCACACCTGCATGACGGATTGTCGGCATTACTCTCTCTCCCTCTCTCTCTTTCTCTCTCTCACTCTCTTTCTCCCTCTCTTTCTGTGCGAGTCGAAGTCGAAGTCGAAGTCAGAGTCTCGAGTCTCGCTGCTTGCAACCGGAGGGCGCGACGCTCCTGACGCTTCTGCCGAAGGAGTTGCCTTCTAATTTATTTGCCTGATGTGTGTATTACATTTGTGGCAAGTCCCCTACCCCATACCCCGCTGATCACACTCGCAGTCGCAGTCGCAGTCACAATCGCAGTCCCAGTCCCAGTTTCAGTTGCAAGTTCAAGTCCCAATGGTGCACGTTCCTTTTTCTCGATCCCGGGACGTGTTGCATTTCGTAAATTGCCTCTCGGCAATGCAGGTCGACGAGACACCGAGACGATGACGATGACGATGACGATGACTCTGCTGCCTGATGATGCGTTCAGCATTCAACATTCAACATTCAACATTCAGCCGAAGAAGTATCTGTAAGATACAGTTGCCCGTGTTGACCGTGTTGCAGGCACAATGGCCGAAATTCGAAAGTGCCAGCGCGAAAATCATCATATTCATTGTTGGGTCGCACGTGTTAGAGCAACTCCGCCCCGCCTACCGCCTCCCTGCTCCCTGCTGCCTCCTCGACACCTCGAGCTAATCTTTATGCCATTAATAATAACGGGTCATGATCCCTCAAGGAGTATTGTAAATGACAGCCAAGAATCGTTGCCACTTGTTTAATTTTACTGCAGCTGTGCGATCGATAATTATCGGCAAATATATCGATATAATTAACAGACAAATACCAAATGCCAATTGATAAAACTTCAAACGATCATCGTTTTGATAACGACATATCGATTGTAATCGTTACTATCGATTAAATTTATAATAATAATAATAAATAAAGTAATATATTATCTGTTACCGTAAACACTATCGATATGTCTTATCGGTATTACAAATGCACACTAATGAATTAATAATAAACACATTAAAAACAAATATTTTTAATGAAATATTTATTGATAAATTTCTAAATAAACTGTCAATGGAATATCAAGCAAACCTTTTGTTATCGAACTGCCTTCTTGACATTGGAAATACAGAGATATGTAGGTCTAATATGATAGTTTGTCTGGTAAACTAAAGTGGATTTCAATAATATCGATTACTGTTATCGATACTTAACGAAATTTGCGTTGATGGCAGTACTTAGCCCATGGTCAGTGACCCATAATTGGGGTTCAGCTTCAGCTTGAGGTCCACATTCATGTCCATGTCCATGTCCATGTCCATGTCCATGGCCATGTCCATGTTGATGTCCAGTTGCATACTTATTGCGTGCTGCGTGTGAACTTGATGGATGCACTGCCTCCGCCTTCTGCTTGGATTGCTGCTCTCTCTGTGGTTCGCTGGTTCGCTGGCACCACAGCTGCTGCTCCTCAATTCTGCACCACATGCAGCCGCCGGGCACTTTGTTGGAATTGAAATGCATTCTTAAGTTCACATACGCATTCGTCTTTGTACTCACACTCGCACTCACACTCACATTCACACTCACATTCA
Organism: Drosophila phalerata; assembly: GCA_951394115.2. Taxonomy (NCBI): domain Eukaryota; kingdom Metazoa; phylum Arthropoda; class Insecta; order Diptera; family Drosophilidae; genus Drosophila; species Drosophila phalerata. The sequence continues at coordinate 31,337,517 of OX596006.1, read as the reverse complement.
CATTCACTACAAAGTAATAATTGTCCTAAGTTCAAGTTGGTGTCAACACGAAATTTTAAACATTTTACCAAAATTCGCAACAACAATATTGTTGCCCAAATCGAAATCTGAGCTATACACGTTGTTTTCTACTTTCAACATTGATTCCAGCTTATAGCGGAAGTTCTCATCTATGGATATGTTTGCAGTCTGCTTATATTTTTCAAATCTTTTGGGTTTTTATGATTTGACTACGAAGGAGCTAGTATTTCTTGTGTCTTTTAAAAGTACAAAAACTAAAAATTAGAATGCCTTACATAATTTTACTATTTTAAAAAGTGCTACTTTTTTGAAAGCAGAATAGAATTTCATTAGATGCCAAACTAAAGGAATGAATAATTTAAACTTTCAATATCATTTTGAATTTAATTTAATGTCCTCTTTATAAGCCTTAATGAGTTATATATGTATATTATATACACACAAAAAACCTATACACGAGGTAAAAGTCTAGTGACGAAAGTAAATTCCAGCCCCAAAATTTGTATTACTATTAAATATCATTTGTTATACCGAAACGGAATTGCATTGAGATTGCTTTTAGATTGAAGTTAAGGATCAAACTTTACTTGGAAATATTTATTACAAGTTTAATACTTCAGGAAAGCTTCAGATCCATAATTCATATATTCATAATTTATTTAAGATTTCACAGTTAAAAAAATACCCTATTTTCATCGAATATTGGGAATAAAAAAATAATATAGTTTTTTCATGGACTCGCGGATAGTTATTTTAGCCTTTTACATAGATGATCGCAACTTTATTATATCCCTAATGCCACATTTAATAGGATTTATTGTATATAAAAAAAACATTATATTAAATAAATACGAATTTAAATGTATATATTTGTTATTGCTTATGTGTGTGCTATGTGCCTAGCAGGGACTCGATGCTAAAGGATGAATTATAGTGTCCCTTGTTCGGCAGCGACGGTACGGCATGAGGAGCTGGTAGCATGGACAGATGCGATGACTCCAGCGGTTCCAGTTTTATCACAGCATTGCCATCATTATCAATATCGTTATCGTCATCGATATCGGAGCTGTCCTCCTGGCAGCTCCCTTGGTTTGTCTGCGGCGTCATTGTGGCAAAAGTGGAGCTCAAAGATTGGGAATTGTCCAGGCTGTCGTTGCACACGCCGACCACATCGATTGCCAGCTCATCATCGTCACGCTGCTCCGATTCCAACTCCAATTCCAACTGCAGATGCTCCAGCTCCAGTTGACCAGCCTCATCCTTGTGCGCCGAGAGATAATCAGTCCGCAGCTGCGACATGTCCACCTCGATCCCCTTGAGACGCAGCTTTCGTGCCTGTCTCTCAATCGCCTTGGCGATTCGTTTGCTCCGCTGTGCACTGCTCGAAAGGATTCCCCATATAATTAAGTGAAACTTGTGGAACTTGCGGCTACTTCATGTACTTACCGCTCTCTGGCTCGCAGCTCCGGCAGCGGTATCGGTGCACCGCTGCAGCTCTGAGGTTGTGCATTGTGCGCCGGTCGACCAGGACCCTTCTTCGTGTGCTCCTTTTTGCGCCACTTGGCGCGACGGTTTTGAAACCAGACCTGCAACATGATACGATATCAATTGAGATGGGAGTAAATATCGACTATGGTATCGAATATCTATATGACTAAGAAAACGAATCGCAGAATAGATTGCAACAAAAACATAACAGTTATAGATAACAATATCGGGTTTATTGAATATCGAATATCTATATTATTAAAAAAAATCGAATCTCGCACAATAAATTGTACAAAAAATAGAAAAGTTGTCGAAAACAATATCGGTTTTTATCGAATGTCTGCTTTTTTTTGCGCCTCTTATTGAACCTGCAGCAAGAATCGTTTTTTTTTTTTTTGATATGGGAGTAGTTATCGATTAATGTTATCTACATACATGCATAAGTTAACCGCAATCCGTAAAAGATTATTTTGTTTGGCATTTTGGAACCAGATTTGAACTGGTTCATTATGCTGAATGCTTGATTGAGCAACTTTAAGCTCATCATGAGCTTAATAATAGTCATAATTATAATATCGTTATCAACAGTTAAATATGATTGACGTGTCGCTGTTGTATAGTATTCATAGTATTCATAGTCAGAGTATTCGATATGCACTCGTTATTCATGGGGTTAGACTGAGAGTCGGTTTGCTCGTAAACAAAATGGCGTCCCTAATTGAGGGACAGTTTTGTTGGGCGACTCAAGCGCAACGCAGTTCGCGTGGGCGTATGTGTGTGTGTATGCGTGAGTGTGTGCGGGTGTGTGTGTGTGTGTGTCACTTCAATTTGAAGTCATTTGCATGCATTGTGCATTTTTTAATGTGCAGCAAATTGTTTTTGAGTAGCTGCATGCGATGCTTCACAATGCCAATGCCTGCGCTTCAAACCGAAACTTCTATATCCCTCTCCCTTCTTCTCTCTCTCTCTCTCTCTTTCTCTCTCTCAGTCTTTCCCTCTCGCTTGCTCTGTCTGTCAGCTGGCTCACCTGTCTGTCTGACTGTCTCAGTCTTGTCTTGCTTAGCCTTGCCACCTCAGTTCAGTTCAGTTCACCTCACCTCACCTCACCTCACCTCACCTCACCTCACCTCACCTCACCTCACCTCACCTCACCTCACCTCACCTCACCTCACTTCACCTCGTCTCACCACAACTCACCTCACCTTACCTCACCTCACCTTACCACACAGTCACCATGTCACAGCTTCAGAGTTGCCAATTTAGCTATTTTGTCGCCAATTTTGGAGTATTACGAACAAAAAAGAGCACCTGGCTTTATTTTAACCAAGGTTAAAATTCTTAAATTTCATAACATTACATTGTATAGATAGTTTATAAATTTAAAATTTAATTGACCACTTCAATTCTTAGAATTCGCAAATCAAAGAAGTGTTTAAGTCAATAAGGTGTGTTATACAAATCTCAAGAGATTTTCTAGACAATTACTTTTGAAAACAAATTCAATTTGTTCTTGCAATTCAATTAATTTAAATTTTTGACCAAAATGATTTTTTGGGCATATAATTTGCAATAAGCAATTTCTAAATAAGCTTAATTTAATTCAATATATTTTATATGTAGCTGTGTTGCACAATTCACTGGAGATTTTGATTGCTTGAGATTTTGTAAAACAAAGCATACATTTTTTGAAATAAATACAACATTTGAAAGCAAATGAAAATAGTTTCGGGAACAGTCAGTCCTCTTTGTTTTTCATAACTGCAGCTGTTCTTAAAATTTTCGAGCGGTTTGTGGCTTATTTAAACATGTTTAAGAGTTGCCAACACTGGTCAACTGGCCACTCTTCACCTCACTTCGCCTGAGCTCAGCTTAGCTCGCCTCGTCTGGTTTGAATTGACAAATTGATATGTCATGTCAAGAAACAATTTCGGACAAAAGCGTAGACGAATGTCCCAGAGTTTTGTGCCAGAGTTGCAGCAGCGACAGTAAAAAACCGACGACGATAATCACACGCCTGACATGCAACTCAGCCAATGCAATCGTCGTCGTCATCGTCGTCGTTGTCGTCGTCGGGTAAAGGGGTTTAAGTCTTGGATGCAATTGAAATCATTACAACAACAAGCGACACGAAACGCAATTGGAAATGAAATAAAATGAATTATAATGAATAAAAATAGTCAGGTAATTGGTTTTATTGAGTAATTGAGTTGCAGTTGCTGTCAAATTGTTTTACAATGCTCGCACGCAAATGTTGCTGCCACCAATCATGTGCGATATCAATAACGATAGCGATTACGATTCAGTTACCCATATTCATAAAGATGTACAACTGAATTGCTTAAATGAGTCGATTAAAAGCCACTACCAATATAATTGACAGTTAATTATCGATCGATAAATATAAATCGATAACTGCGTTTCAATTTTGTAGATATATTTATCGCTTATAGGTCGCTTTACACGATTTACTATAATGATCAACGACTATGCGTATTGAAAAATATCTTTGATTTGGTATTTATGCTTAAGTTATCGACAAAAATCGATAACTGCCAATATCGATAGCAATCGATAAATGTCAATATCGATAACAATATGAATGATGATGCGCAATTTTAAGACAGTAGCTCAACAGTAAGCTTAACAATAACGAATAGTATACATCCCACTTTCCCACTATATTTATCGACAACAATCGATAATTATCGATAGATGTTAGCTGTCATCACTTATGCACCTACCGCTATGCGACCCTCCTTCAGATCCAGCCGCATGGCCAGCGTCTCGCGCATGAACACATCCGGATAATGGCTGCTAAGAAAAGCTCGTTCCAGCTCCTCCAGTTGCCAGGTGTTGAAATTGGTGCGGCTGCGTCGACGCTTGGCTGCAGCGGCAGAGGGAGAGGCTGAGGCTGAGGCAGCGACAGAAGCTGAGGCAGCGGCAATAGTAGCAGCAGCGCTGCTCTCGCTGGCCGTTTCATCGTCGTGGGCGGAGGCCGAGGATACTGCGAGAAAAAAAGAACATACGAAATAAAAGTCGATAAGTCGTTGGCATTAGTCTGGTTTCACTGTAGCCAACAAGCGAGCATAATTAACTGACAAGACTCGAGCTGAATGAGGGGGATCAGGGCGGTGTATGCGATATGGGTATATAGGATATAGGGATATGGTATCTGTTGACTGTCTATGCCTTTTGGTTTCGCTTACGCTCGCCTCGCATTATAATTGCAAACAATTAAAGTCTATTTATGTAAATTTCCAAGATATGCAAACGGCTAAAACCGCACAGGAACAGGAGGAGCCGTACAGGAACCCCAACCAAAATGTGCCACGCCCAGGCTCAGTCCGACTGCTGCAGTCAGTGCTTTCCTGCTCCCTGCTCCCTGCTCACTGCTCCCTTCTCCCGACCTGCCACAGTTGTGGCAACAACGTTGCTCGTTGTTCGTTGGCCGTTGCTGTTGCTGTTGCTGTTGCCGTCGTTTGTCTTTCTAATTTATAGCAGCGCAAATTGGTTTTCACAATTAGGAAGTGGTGGGTGTTGCCTCTGCCTGGTGCCTCGGATATGTTTAAAACGCCGCTGCGGAAGTAAATTACATGTAACGCAGACCCAAATCGGCTTCTTGCTAGACAAGCCTCCCTCACTACCCTCCAACCACCCTTCCTAAATATATACATATATATATATATATGTATATATATATGTGTGTGTGTTCGTAAAATCAGAGCTGGTGTTTAGCTGCAGTTTTAAGTGAAATTTAATTGCTGAACTTGCTGGCTAACCAATTAAAACTGGCGCGGTAGGGACAAGCATTTAACAAGCCTTTAGTAGCAACCACTAAAACCGCAAAATGTGAAAGAGACAGAGAGAGAGAGAGAGAGAGAGAAAATAATAGACAGCGAGACAAAAAAGAATTGCCAATAATAAAATGCACATCAGGCACGTGAAGATTTGATTTGAACGCAGCTTTATCATAATGATGACAATGATGCGGCAGACCCCAAAAATATATACATATAGTATATATATATATGTACATATATCTGTAAGTATGTGTGTATGTATGTAACTAGCCCCCCCCTCCCACTCTCCCCCTTCGACTGTCTACAGCTACTACGTGATTTTCATATGTTAAAATGCACACAGATTTCAACAATTTATAAACACATCTGCTACCAAATCGAAGGAGTGTCTCGAGGCCCGTTCAACCCTCAATTGACTTTGGCCAGGCAACAACAAAAGCAACCAGGCACTTCATAGAGTTCACAACAACAACAGCAACAACAACGGGAACAGGAACAGGAGGCAGGTCCTTGGTCTCGGTCCGCTTGTTCATTTGTACATAGTTCTCTCTTTCTCTCGCTCTCTCTCTCCCTGTCTCTTGGCTCAGCGGCCTCATCATCACACTTGAAAGAGTAAATAAAATATAATTCCTCAAGGGTGTTATAAATAAAATTATCTGAATTATGGTTTTTGTTGACTTTCTGACTCTCTGTCTTCCTCATCCTCTTCATCTCACTTGTTTCTTGTTTTTGTGGCAAGTTGTTTTTGTTGTTGTTGTTGCTATTGTTGCTATTGTTGTTGTTCTTGTGGCATAGTTATGTTGTTGCTTCTGCTGGGGTTTGTGCCCCTAATTTGCTACAAAGCGCCTTCATATGTTAACTGAAATCGATATGAAACTCTTTTGTTGCGGGCGGAGAGGGCGTGGCAATAACAACAGCAAAATAAAAGGAGGCTGGCAGTAAATCAGATAATGGTCAGGCATTTGATAAGCACATAAAGAGCGAGTGGGGATCGAAATTATGACGGCTTATAAATAAGCCCAAAGAAGATTCGAGGAAATCAAATGAAACTACCATGAGAACGATTTAAGAAATAGGATTTAAGAAATAAGAAATAGATGAAGACCTTGATAGATATAGATATAGATATAGATATAGATATAGATATAGATATAGATATAGATATAGATATAGATATAGATATAGATATAGATATAGATATAGATATAGATATAGATATAGATATAGATATAGATATAGATATAGATATAGATATAGATATAGATATAGATATAGATATAGATATAGATATAGATATAGATATAGATATAGATATAGATATAGATATAGATATAGATATAGATATAGATATAGATATAGATATAGATATAGATATAGATATAGATATAGATATAGATATAGATATAGATATAGATATAGATATAGATATAGATATAGATATAGATATAGATATAGATATAGATATAGATATAGATATAGATATAGATATAGATATAGATATAGATATAGATATAGATATAGATATAGATATAGATATAGATATAGATATAGATATAGATATAGATATAGATATAGATATAGATATAGATATAGATATAGATATAGATATAGATATAGATATAGATATAGATATAGATATAGATATAGATATAGATATAGATATAGATATAGATATAGATATAGATATAGATATAGATATAGATATAGATATAGATATAGATATAGATATAGATATAGATATAGATATAGATATAGATATAGATATAGATATAGATATAGATATAGATATAGATATAGATATAGATATAGATATAGATATAGATATAGATATCGTTGAAATAGCCTCTTAGGCTTCTCTCAAATCTCTCCCTCTGTTCTTTCTGCCTGACTGTCGTGACTGTCGGTTTGCCCATGCGAGGACGAGTGTCTCCTTGTCTGTGTTTTGGCTAATTAAAAACAGTAGCCCAATTTTAATTAGGCCAGGCAAATGGTACACAGTTATGGGGTTTGGGCAACATTTGCATATAAATAGTATAAATTGTTATTATTGTTGCTGTTGTGTTATTTTCTGTTCGGTTCGTTCGACTCGACTCGACTCGAGACTCTGTGATTTTGTGACTCTGTGGACAGTGTCTAATCTATGGGCTGCTGCATTGGGTCCACAGAGCGAACCATCTAACGCCTATTGCCCCTTAGTTTTGCCTAATTTCAAAGGTCGTTAAGCAAACAAACTCAAGTGGAACAAAATGCAGCGACAGCAAGACAGACAGGCAGGCAGAGAGAGAGAGAGAGATAGAGAGAGACAGGAAGAGGTAGGGAGGGAGAAAGGTAGCATGTAAGGTTGGAATTGGGCTGCTGTGGCCCTCGGGAAAAAGGCTCGTGACCATAACGATGAGCGGGGCAAAACTACCCGCCCGAAGCAGTTGAATGCGAGTCAAATCCAAACCCGAGCCAAGACTCAGTGATACCAACGATCCCTGCATCCCAGCGGTACCACAACGGCCCACCCAAAACAGCCCAAAAAATCACCATAAAAATCTATAAAAAAAATTAACTTGCAACCTGAAAAAAAGTACGAAAAAAATCTAGGTTAAAAGTACAAAAAAAAAAAATGAGGAGAATAAATGTTGAGCTCATTAGCATTTATAGGCCACACAAATGCCAGACGATGACGATAACGATGACGATGATGATGATGATGACGATGACGATGGGTTGGTTGTCGGTACTGCCGAAGCTGGGTCACAGCACCTTTTGAGGTTCATTAGAAACTTGTCACATGATTTGATTTGCTCTCCTTTTTTTTTGCCCTTTTTTTCTTTTTCGCTCTACGTCGCGTGTTTGGCCCAAAACACACACACACACACAAAAAACGCGCACAGTCAGCAAAAACAAAAAAAAAAGAAATATTTTCAAATAAAAAATCAAGTCAAATAGTTGGTCGAACAGGAAAAAAATCAACGTCAGCTATTAGGGTTTAAGGCTGTTAATTATGTGACCCTTGGCACAAACCCCAGGAACATCCAAAACCCACCGAAAAAAAATAAAAACTCAACTACAAAACAGGGCGTTAAGTCAGACACGCGTCCCTGATGCATCGACTCCCGTACATTTTTTCTAAGTTAGTTTTCCTTCTTTTTTTTAACGTTTTGTTGTGTAACCCCGTAACCCCTTTCCTCGATACTTTTCATTGCCTGTCAAAGTCGTTTAGCTGCTTGTTTTGGTGTTGTTGCTGTTGTTGTTTCAGTTTGATGAATTGTCCAAATGAGAGTCCAATTGCGTCTGTGACTTTGGAGTGTGTTAAATTGATGGCACACCACTCGCTAAACGCTCCTGAACCTCATGAGAAAACAACAAAATCGTGGGAATTTTAAGAACCATCATTTTATAATTGACCTATTAGAACTTGAGTTAAAAGAAAAACTAAATCACAGATCTTTCTGTCAAGCATTTCTCACCTTTGACTCTAGGATTATGTTTTTCCACTCTGTCACTGTGTCTAACTCTCTCTCTCTATTTCTCTCTGCGACTAAGCGACAACCCAGGAGTTATAAGGTCTGTCGAATGCTCTTTCATTCAAGCGATCATTCTACTTTTTTAATTCTGCTTAATGCAACATTCGTAAACGTTGTATAGCCAGAAAATCTATTTTAGGTGTAACTTTCAAGGCCTGTGTTGCAAAACTTCTGTATTATCTTACTATGCATTCTGCAAGCTTCCTAAAAATTCAACTGTCTCCCCTAAGAGATCATTCGCTTATCTTATTCTGCCTTATGCAACATTCGTAAACGTTTAGCTATGCAAAATATTGAAGTTAATTAAAGACTTGTGAGATGTGATTAGCTTGTAATTTGCCAAGCTACACATCCATTTCAAGTATATGTAATAGGTGTTATAATCCAGTCAAAAAGAGGCAAGAGTGCTCCTAAGCTCTAAAGGGAATCTAAAAGGGTCTAAGGGGCCGCACAATGGGCTACAAATGTGTGGCACTTAAATTAATGAATTTCTTTGCACTTTGCACGACGGTAATTGGAGAGGCCGACCAATTGAGTGACTGACCCGAGTAGAAGCATACACATGTACATATAGTATGTATGTGAATATGCATCTGTGCATAACCAGGGTAATGGATATGGGGTACAGGTATAGTAGGAGCCACATTCAGACCACTTCAATCTGCCGATCTGGCGTCGAGTCGAGTTGAGTTGAGTTGAGTTGAGTCGAGTTTGAGTCGCACTTGCCATGGAACGTCTGCTGCCAACTTGCACATGAATTTATATGAGTTGTTTGCATTAAAATGAATTGATCGACACGACGAGCAGCGGCTGTAATCTGCCCCTGACTCCGTTCCCGTTTCTGTTCCCGTTCCCGTTCCTGTCCCTGTACCGTGATCCTCGTCCTGTCTGGTCTCTGGTCTCGGGTGCCGGGTCATTGCTCATCTGCCACGCCAGGCACGTCAACGCAGCAAATTACTTGCCGCTGTTGCGATGCAAAATTGAAAATTCAAGTGGTTAACTTGGCAACATGTTGCCTGTTTGCCCGTTTCGCCCGTTTGGTCGTTTGTCCGTTTGCCAAGGTTCGACAGCAGCCGATCTTCACTTCTTCTGGTCTCGTGGTGCATGTTATGATTAAATTTTGATAGCCAACAACAATCAAGTCAGGGAAAATCAATAATTTTTACGCATCTTGTTACGTTGCCAGAGCCAGAGTCAGAGTCAGAGTCAGAACGAGATCAGAGACGACAGCGAAGACGAGATTCAGCTCGAGCCAGGCCGCAGGAGACGTGGTCTCCCTGGAATCGCCAGCTCTTTGTCTTTGTGGCCACACAGTGCGAAAAAAAACATGTCATAATTATTTTGTACAAAAAACTTTAACAATTTCAAAGCAGATTTCTTACTAAAATTTAATTTAGTAAAGTTAGGAACCTTGATCTAACTAATTAACTACGATATTCTAAGTTTGAAAAATCAAGTATTCGAGTAAGTATAACAAACAAGCGTTTCAAATCGGAGTTTTAAACTTTTATATCAGGAATTGTTGTTCTTATTTCAGTACATCTCGAGTTTTATTGATAAGAAATTCTTTGTTCTTGTCTCAAGATAAGGCAAAAGTCTAGTGACGAAAGTCTATCCATGCACCAAAGTTTCTGATATACAATTTTGTAACGAACAATACTCAATTTAATAAATAAAATTTAAAAAATATTTATAAATTAAAGAAAAAAAATATGACATTCGGCACTGCTTGAAATGTTATATAGTCGTGCTGCTTTCGTCACTAGCGCGAACTGCCGTTTGCAGTGATATGGATTATATGTATGTATGTACCTAACTCGAGGTCAATCGAACCCAATTTTAGTACGTCGTATTTTCTCTCTGTGCAGGGCATGACGAAAAGCTCTCAAACGATCAAACGATCGCTGCCTGCGATCGACATCGACATGCCAAAGCGGCGCATAAATGTTTTGTTGTTTTAATGAAGACGTCCGACTGCAACTACAACAACATCAACAACAGCAACAACATCAGCAACAGCAACAGCAACAACTTCGAAGAAGACATCAAGGCGTTGCATGCCAGCAAAAATGTTTCCTCTTTTTCGCTTTTTTTTTTTGCTTCGTTTTTTGCGATCGAGGGGCGCGTCAGCGTCAGCGTCGGCGTCTGCGTCGTCTGCACGCCATGACTATCGGCCCCTGTTCTCTTGTCTTTGTCTCCTACTCTTGCCATCTCGTTCGTGCCTGTTTTGTTGTTGCTGTTGCTGTTGCAGCCTTTGCGGCTGCATTACGAATAGGGTCTAATTATTGTGGCAAGCCCCTGAGCTATAATTTGCCTGATTGATTTACATAACGATCGAAAATGATCAAGACATTAATTTCTTATTAACGTCGTTCGGTTGTTCGTTCGCTCATTCGTTTCTACGTTCGTTTGTTCGTTCGCTTCGATCGGCTCGGCGTTGGCGTCACTGTCGCCGTCAGCGTCAGCGTCGCTGCCACTGCACAAGATCCCATTTGGAGTTGCATTGCCAACATTGTTGCTCTTCTGCTGCGGCTGTTGCTGCTGCTGCGGAATTTGTTGCGCCTGCTCGTCTGGGGCGTAACTCTGTGGCAACATTTTGTACTGCGTACTTTAAGAGTCAAGTTGAAGTTGAGCTGCCATCTTCCGCTTTGGCTGCACATTTACTTTTCAATTTCTTCATTTAACAATCCATTTGACTTGGCATCGTTCAGTTTACATGCGCTAGAGGGCGCCAAAGTTACTCTCGCTACCGTTCTCACTCCCACTCAAATATCGTTAACTTTCGTTAAGTCTATGCCTGTGACAATTATTGCACTCACTCACACTCGCACTCGCACTCTCTCTCCCCCTTTTGGTCTCCGACACTGCTGCTCTCTGGCAAGTTTGCCCAATCTGTGTTGCTTTCCTTTTGCTGCACTGTGACGACGACGTCGTCTTTGTCTTTGCCTTCGAATTCGAATTCGTTTACCTTCGCGTCTTTGCTCTCTCTCTCTCTTCGCTGATCGTTTTGTTCGTTTCGGACATAATTAATGTTAGTTTTAACGCTGCTTGAAAATGTTATTTCCCTTGATTATAGCAGGGCACAACGGACAACGGCTGCCGTAGCGGCTGTTGTTGTTCCTTTTGTTGTTGTTGTTCTTTTTGTTGCTGTTGCTGTTGCTGTTGCTGTTTACTGCCGCTGATTGTTGGGTCTTGGTGTTGGACAGTTGCTGTTTGCTGTTTGCTGGTTGTTGGTTGTTGGCGTTCCCTTGTCTGGTTTGCTGTAGGCAGTCATGGGGAAACATTTTATGACGATTACTGTAATTCGTTGCCGCAAACAATAATTACTTTCCATTACGAAAATGGCGGGCATATTATCACCTGAATATCACACACACACACACAAACACACACACACACACACACACACACACTGACTGCAAGGCAACAACGAACACAGGTGTTAAGCGTATGTATGTGCGCCGACATTTGCAGTCAGCGTCGACAGCGACAGCGACGTTGACTTGGACGTCAGCGTTGCCGACGATCGCAATTCGCCACGGCAAATGAAACGTTTCGTTGCGGTTGCGACTCCAAGTCGTTTGTGGCGTTGTCTAAAATTTTCGGTAATAAAATATGACAACTCAATCAAGGCCCATAAAAGCCAAGGTATACAACAACAACAACAACAACAACAACGGCAACAAAAAATCAACTGATGATCAGGGCGGGTCTCTGGGTCTGGGGAAAAAGCTCAGTAATTTGCAGAGGCTGCAAAGACGATCAAAATTTACGATCATTTTGTTTTCAAAATCAATTTAGAAAGGAAGCGCGGCAAAGATCAGCAAAGCGCACGACAGATGCTCAGCGGCAGAGCAAACGAGAGAGCAGCAGCAGAGAGCGGGTGAGAGCGAGAGCGGGTGAGAGCGAGAGCGTAAGCTTTAAGCTGTGACTGCGACGGCGACAGCGACAGCGACAGCGACAGCGACAGCGACTGTGGAACAGAGTCAGAGTTAAAGCTTCAAATTGAGTTCTTAACTTATGTTGCTGTTGTTGTTGTTGTTGCTGCTGTTGTTGCTGCTGTTGTTGTTGTCTGCCTCCTTTCACAGATCGCACGATCAATTCTGCAGTTCAGGTTCGAGGTTGCACAGTTGGAGTTGAATTGCGAATTAAAGAGCGAACAGAAGAGAGCAGCGAGCGGGTTTCAGATATGTAGGAATATGGGACTTTTGCTTTTCGGCAGTTATTAGTCTGGTAAAACACGAGTCTTGCACATTTCAGAGCTTGTAATTTACTTAATTTGATTACGAACGACGTCCTCCTTTAGTGGGCGTGCCCCAAGTCCCTCTTTTTCTCTCTCTCTCT